>JAJPUD010008413.1:0-90030 GCA_023553655.1 Myrmecobius fasciatus
CACCTCCACATAGACAAAAATCTAACTTCCTGTCCTGTGCACAGTCCCGTTCCAGGCGCTCACGGGGGTGAGCAAAGAGAAAGGTTAGCATGAAGATGCCGTTTCTGCCCCTAGAAGTCCGCAGTTTAGAAGAGGGGTGAAATATTAATGCAGTTAGCAATAGGCCATCACGCAGATAATTATGAAGCACGTGATGAGTGCATTCGAGCTAGAGAATAAGCTTATGGAGCAGGTGAAGGTCATTACTGCTTGGGGAAGCTTCCTGGAGGAGGCAGCATCTGAATCAGGGTTTAAAGGATGAGCAGGGCAATTCCAAACACAGAGATCAGCAAGGGATCCGAGACGTGAGGGCGCAGCTTATGTCTGGAAAGAGAGAATTTTCTTGCTGAGTTTCTGAAGATTTTGATGGATTATGGTAGTAAAGCTCAGGGCAAATGTTAGGTCGAGGCATTAAACTCCTTCAGAGGTTCATTGTTATTCTCGAAAATTACATAGGCCCTTCTGGCCACTTTCTGTAGTCTGCCTTGTCACAGGGTAATAAGTATGGGCATAAAGGAGAGGGAAGATTTAGAGCAACTTCAAATTTAGCAGCTGAGTTCTTCTCGTTTGGGGGTGAGGCTGGAGAGAAGAAGGGACTGGATGTTGTAAAGATTAACAAAAAGGAAAAATTCTGGCTAAGAGGATTGTGGTCATCTGCATTCTCCATAGCTACCACTTTCAATGGTAATTTCCAGAAATACAGCTACTTACAGGCTCTCCCTAACTACACACAGAATTTAAATGTGATAACCTTTACAGATCATCCGAAGTCAGTGAACTTGTGTATATAGCCTCTCTCTTAAGCAAAAGGTGTCTTTTCCGGATCCCATTTACATTTAGGCTTCTCTTCCTCAAAGGGCTTTGACTCCTACTGCTTCTGAAGCTTCATTCCCAAATCTCACATATATTTTCATAGGGCTTATAAACTTTTTACATTTATCTTCTGAGAGTCTTAATATTTACTGGGTTTTTTTTTTTTTTTACAAAGAACTTTAAATTATTAACTTTACCTAGAATTATAGTTGTGACAGAAGGAGCATACCTTTAATCAAGGTTAGTTATGCTTATGTGATAGAACTCATTTGTTACTGGTGGGACTGATTGTTCTTGCTCTTTATATATATACACATATGTATGTATATAAACATTATCTCAGATATATATGTGTATATATTCTCATATACACACATTCACATTACACACACACACACACACACATATACACATATATTACATACACACACACACACACACAGAGACATTAAATATGTATATTAAATTAAGAGGATTCCCTAAAAGTAACTTGGGACTGGGTTAGGGGGGGAAAGCCATTATTTGTTTATTTGATTTTTTAAAAGTCCTGACAGTCAGTGAAATGCTTATTTGCTGGAGATCAGGAAATCACACAATGACTGAAACATGAAAAACAGTCATTTCCTTTCCATGATGCCCTCATGTGGATTTGATACTAAAAAGTCCTTGGCCCCAGTTCAGAGAATTCTAATTAGAATAGTAAAGGGGCAGAATGGTCTGATTATGGTCATGGGCCTTGACATAGTGATTCAACATTATCACTTCAGATGAACTTTAGAAGAAGTGCCTACATACTAGAGAGAGTCCCAGATGAATATTTTTATGCAGATTACATTAGCATCCGTGGGACCAAATGGCAAGATCTATAACCTTTGAGTTACTCTGGCCATTTAAATCGGGTAGTTTGAAGAAGTCGTTTCCAGAGTCAGATGAACAGCTTTGTAGGAGCAGGAGCGAGAAAAGTGATGAGGATGGACACACACAATTGCCTTGTCTTGTACCTGCTGTGATGGTCAAAGCTTATTGAGGGGCCTGGGCTTGTGTGACAGAGATTCCAGTGGAGGAAGGCCTTTGAGACTTTTCTCCCTGAAAGGTTTAACATCAGTGACTGTGCTGCAAGTTCTTACAGAATTTAGGGAGCAATATGTTAAATGTGGAATGGTTTTAAAATAAATCAGTTCTCCCAGTCACAAAGTAAGTGTTGCTAGCCTTAGAGGAGGTCTGCTCCTTTTCCACTTGTAGTTCTAAAGGGCCACTAGAGATAAGGGTTTAAAAATTGGGGGACCAGTCCCAGGGTGTGCAGTGCTATAAGGTGGAGGAAGTCCAGTGATGTGTAGTTAGATACCAGACATTGGTAGGGGATATTTGATTTGTGACCGAGCCCAATGGTACTGGGATGTGCTTCTCAGTGGCTAACAAAGGAACCAGGAGGAGAACAAGATAGCATTATCTCCTCCATTGCCCAAGTTGAAGTGCTTGGACACACAGAGCTGGACTGTCTCATGTGGCAAATTGCCGACAAAGCTGGAGGTAAGACCCCCTGTGTTCTGACTTGTGATGCGAGCACACCGGCAGTCTCACACCTGTAAGTGTCTCAGGTGGGAGCATTGCTTAGATCCCTGGGGCATTTAATTGAGAATCTAGTAGCAATGCACAGGAGCATCTTTTTTGTG
Organism: Myrmecobius fasciatus; assembly: GCA_023553655.1. NCBI lineage: Eukaryota > Metazoa > Chordata > Mammalia > Dasyuromorphia > Myrmecobiidae > Myrmecobius > Myrmecobius fasciatus. Next base: position 2,526 of record JAJPUD010008413.1, read on the forward strand.
GGTTCCTTCTCAGCCACCCCTAACCCTATATCTGGCTCTATCTCGTTAGGTCTCAGCGTGCTGGCTAAGTGGACATCAGGTGTCTCAGTGCTAGAATTTTAGCTTCAAAACTTTTAGAGGATTCTGGAAATGGAGATGGCAGGAAAGGGGAAAGGAGAGCCCTTTGGCAATTGGAAGGCAGTCCAAATGTACTAACCTTCAGGGCTCCAGGATCCTGTATCTGAAGTCTTTCTGAGTATGGTGATTGACCTAGGAAGGAGGTCGGGAGCAGGCAGGACACGTACCCATTAGTGCTCTGAGGGCCCTTTCCACAGTCCAGCTCCCCTCCCCCGCCATGTTCTGCTGCCTGAACAGAGAGAAACGAGGGGGAACCAGTGCCAGCAGCCCAGGAGGGCTTTTCCAGAGAGATTAGAGTGCCTTTTAAAAGTGTGAAGCTTTTACTGTCACCCCTTTGTTCTGGCAGGCAATCTTGCCTCTTAAAAGAAAGTCTCAGTCCTCATTACTGCTGCAGGAAAAAGTGTTCCTGATAGTTTGTTCTGTCTGCATTCTAGGTTCGGAATCTCACGTACATGGTGACTCGCAGGGAAAAGATTAAACGGTCTGTGTGCAAGGTCCAAGAGCAGATATTCAATCTTTACACTAAGCTTTTGGAACAAGAAAGAGTTTCAGGTATGTATGAAAGCCCTCCAAGGTCCAATAGCCTGCCCCTTTCATTGGGTTTTTTCTATCCTGAGATAACTGTCTGTTCTAGAACTAAGACTTTTTATATTTAAAGTTTAGATTTTCGTGTGGGAAGGTAATCAAGATTGGTAGAAAACTGATAAAATTAAAAAATTTTAACCTTTGGGGTTTTAATCTTTCATGGATATATATATATATATGTACTATATGGATATAGTGTGTGTATATATATATATATATATATATATATATATATTTTCTTATCTAGATTTCAGGAAGCCTTTAAACTTTGATGGGAAAATGTATCTATATCCATATATCTTTATTTCAGTATGATTGGGTTCTTTGTAATCTTATGTTTTATTTTATTCATTGAAAATATTGTGAGTAGGAGACCATAGATTTTGCTAGATTGTCAGAGGGGTCCATAACATGAAAAGAACTGAGAACCCCTGTTCTACAGGTTTCTGTTCTTTTCTTCATTCTGCTTAAGACAAGTCAGAGGTAATTTTAGACAGGCATTTATTTGTATGTGGTTCATCTGGGAAAGCCTGACCTAACACATAGCCGTCTTACTGACACATTTTAAAGCTGAAGTCCAAACTGTGACTAACGCCAACATTACTGAGTACTGCGCAGCAAAACGTGCCTAATGGTAATCTAAGTGTTTCTCTTCTGCCCCGATCCCCTGGGGAAAAAAAGAGACATATTAATTGGGCTAATAGTGTTATCATCCACACCCTCAAAGTATTGGCATTCAGTAGTATTAATAGCAAATTTTGACTTTCCTTCCCCAAAATTAACACTTTGTAGATATTTCTGACTATTGTTAATGTTAGCAAAGGATACGTTTTAGCTGTAAAACTTAAAAGTGACCTTCCTTTAACTAGAATAGCATATATAAAAAGGGGTCTGTCTTGTTGTATAACCTTATGCTCCATTGCTGTATATGGAATATTGTGCCAGGTTCTGAGGGAAAGGGAAGTCCATTTAAGATACTGTCCCTGTCTTCTAGTAGGTGAGAAGTAACAGATACTTTTAATACATGCTTTAGGATGCTTGCATTAGAGAGTTGCAAAACAAAATGATGTTTTGGATACTAGAAGAAAGAGTTTTAATGAGGAGAGCTAGAAGTGGGGGGGGTCTGGTAAGGTATTTGAATTCAGCTTTAAAGGGTGAATAGGAATTAACTGGCAAAGAAGGAAAGGAAAAGACTTCAGGCGTAGGGAAGAGCATCCACAGGATCACAGAGGCAGGAAAAGTTAAGTAAATCTGGGGAATGAGAATAGTTGTTTGATTGGAGCATAGAATTCAGGGAGCTGGCAATCAACAGGAAGCCACTAAAAATTTCTGAAAAGAATGAGTGACCTGACCAGATCTGAGCCCAAGAAAAATTATTTCTTAGGCATATGAAGAATGTGACCCCTTTCACATTGGAGGGTTTAAGGTTGTAGTGCCTCTGTGATCTGGAAAATCTACGTCAAATTTTGTGGCCCTCTATCTGGACCAGAGATGAAGAATGAATTTCCTTTTTCTTTTATGGGATGTTTACAGTATTTTACTGTACATTTTGGATTGGTTATACAATCCTATATATTTTATGCATTTCTGAATTTCTAAACCATTTCTGTGTCATCTGCTGGCTTTTCTGTGCTGTCTATGACTTCTGCAAAACTCCTTCCAAATTTCCTATTCATTTTCTTATGCCAACTTGTGATATATCAAAACTGTGATGGGGAAAGTCATGATGTGGAAGGAATAACTGTATGGAAGAGACAAAGTGGAGGTAGAGAAGACTTAGAATGTCCCTTAGAGAGTATCTAATCCATCTCCCTCATTTAATTGATGAGAAAACAAGTCCAGAAAGGTTAAATTATTTTCATGGGATATATAGCAAGTTAATCACAGAATCTGAAGTAAATTCCAAATCATAAACTCCTAGGCCAAGATACTTTTCAGCATACCACACTGTCTTCCATTGGGTTAAAAGGACTCCTCGTTTTGGGCAAAGCAAGTGATAGATTGTAGATTAATACAAATGGATCCACTGACATATACAAAAAATAATTATATACTCCTTTTTTGATTTGGGAGAAATTCATTTAATAGCTTAATAGTGAAGGAAGCTAGATTGTGCATCACGTTAGGGAGAGAATGGGAAGTTGGGAAGTGGAGGTATTAGGTAGAGATGACAAAAAAGTGTAGTAGTAAAGGTGAAAATGATAGGAAAGAAGGGAATAGATGGGTAAAAGGAAAGCTCTTTGAAGGACTGAAAAGACTTGATCAGAGTTGGAGGATATGATTAGGAGCCATTGGAGAGTGGGAACAAAGAACCAAGAGGAGAAAAGAAGGAAATGGATTAGCCTGAGTGTATGTAGATCTATCTCGTGACCAGAGGAAAGGAGAAGAGAGGATATTAAAGAGAATTTGATCTGAGTTGGTAAGAGGATGGCCTCCATCTTGAGTGAAATTAGAGGTAAAGGATGAGGATTCACAAGTTGCAAATGGCGGGCAAAGATTCTAGAATAAGTAATAGCAAAAGAAACACTGGATTTGAGGATGAGTATGGAGGTAAGTGAAACTAGAGTTAGCAGAGAGGCGCTGGGAGAAGAGAGACGAGACAGATTCTAGAAATCACAGGATAAAAATTAGAATTTTAGTGAATGAGAAAAATTAAGTGTAGAAATTGGAGATTGTGGTCAAAGTGGAATTTAAAAGTTTTGGCTCTTGGAGGTAGTATCGTTCTATAAAGTTGAGGTCTGAAGTATTTCCAAACTAGTTGTACAGAGAGGTTGTTGGAAATAAGGTTAAGGAATTCTATGACCAAGTTTTTATAGGAGTTGGTAACATGAATATTGAAGTCCACAGGGATGTTGGCTGGGAAAGAATAGAGAAGAAAACTGCAAAATATGCTTTAAAACTACTCATAAAACAGTGAATATTGGTGAGGTAAAGGCCACTAGAGTAGGGAATGAGATCATATCAGGAATTATATCAAATAGTTATTGGTGGAAGAATGACATTGGAGCATCATTGAGAAGCAAGAAATACACCAATCGTTTCTCTTGGCCACAAGTTGGGAAGAGGAGGAGGATGGTCTCCAGTGGAGAAAGTTGTAAGAAAGGTGGCGTTCCCAAGAGAGTCTTGTTTTGGTTGAAGCTAAAAGGAATGTGAGTTGGAAAATCTAAGGTGGTTGTTGAGATTAAAGCAAAAGTTTCCAAGGATAGAATGGAATGGGCTACGCAGTAGACAAAGTGAACTGGAGTGGGTTTTGTTGGAATAATAAATATAATTTTATTTTATAGTTTGTTCTTGTATGCCTATGTAAATAACCCTCATATAAGAGTCTGATTTAGAGAATACTCCTTTTATTCCAGCAGATACTTAGCTGCCCCATTTGTACCTCAGCAATTTGTGTTAGTGGAGGGCTTTTTGTCACTATTGTTAAGTATTAAAAGAGTCAGTGATTGCCTATAAAAACACTTGTAAAATACATTTTCATCTGATTTCACTTGAGTCATTTTTCATGGCTATTGTAGGCAGCTTTTCACATTTCTTAACTTGGATTATTAATAGGGCAAGGGAGGCTTATAACTAGGTTAGTATGTGTTTTCAAACAGTCTTGCAATATAGTTGTCTGTATTTAGGAGTGCTTCAATATATTATACATTGAAGAAGAGGAAAACACATTTTTTACTTCACTCTGAGGTAAAAAACCCATGCTGGTTATGTTTGAAAAATAGATTACCTCTAGTCTAGGATACTGCAGAGAGTGAAGTGTAAATGCTTCTGAGCACTTTTTTTTTTTCATTTTACTTTCACATCTTCAGTCTTCTAGGTGTATGTAATTAAAGGAAAACAAAAGAAAAAGTGCCCAGATTCCCAAGGAAATCAAGAACCAGCTTAGTGCAGAGATTTCTTAACCTTTTTTGTTTGATGGAATCCTTTGACAGTTTTGTAAACCTGCAAAACTCTTCTTGAAATGCTTCAAAATTCATATGGGAGTTCAAAGAAAATCAATTATAGGGAAACAGTTATGACATTCCCCCCAAAAAACCAAAACCAAAAACCCAACAACTAAGTTCATCGACCTCAGTAGCTCTTGAGCTACTTGGGCTTTGCTGGAGAACCTGAAGAAAGCTGGGACTGCGTTAGGCAGAATCAGTCTGCTGAATGGGCAGGGAACCTTCAGAGCAGACCACAGCTGCTTTGTTGGCAGAGTGAGTGGGCCGTGGAAGGGGGTCCCTAGCCCCAGCTGCCCTTGCCTCCCGGGCCCCCGTGTCCCCACAGTCCCAGAAGACTAGAGCCGGACGCCCTCCACACTGATGGCATTAGCAGAGGGAGCTTGCTGAGGAGGAGGAGGCAGTTTGTTGTATGGGTGAAGTCGGAGCAGCCAAAATAGAGTGGACTTCTCCTAAAAGACCCGGAGGCTGGGATTTAAGATGTCTCTCTTTTCCTAGAGAGATCAGTTAGGGAAAGGCACTCATTTGGCAGTTTGGCTGGTTGGCTGTGGAGTTCCAATCCAGTCTTGGGAGAAAGCAGATGTTTCCAGAACGAGCAGCTCTGTGAATCAGACAGGTGCTGGTCTTAATCAGGCTAGCTTCTCCCCCGTAAGGCAGCCCTTGGAGCAGGTGCGTCTTGGACGCGGAGGTGGGTGCCGGGGACGCCAAGGGCTCTGTCGCCAGGAGGACGGACTTCGGGAAGCCAGAGGGGAGCGATTGAGTATTATCGAGGACTTGTGATGAATTCTGTTCTGCTTTGTGCCGTTCCTCCTCTGCCTCCCATTTTTCCTTTTTGTTCATATGCTGTATGAAGATAGATATGTGTCAAAACCTGCAAGGTTAATGCAATGCCCTGTCTCATGACCTTAATATCAATAATCAGTAACCAAGTGGAGTGGCTGGGCCTGAAGACATCTTCAAAGTCTGTCGTTTGGATCACCTATGAGTGTTTAAAAGGACGCTCCTTACCTTACAAAATCAAGTTAAATCACTGTTATGAGTCAGGGGGGAAAATGACGGTGTTTATCCCTCGAGAAGGTAGTAGTTTCATGCGAGCTTGCCTGAATTGCAGCTATTATAGAAAGTGGGGTAGAGCCATGCTTTTGTGCAAATTAAACTGGAGAAGAATCTGAAGGTAGGCCAACTGCTCTCTTTGGCTATGAAAATTGTTTTTTTTTTAACTTTAAAAATTAGTCAGGGGCTTTCCGACTGCTTGACAAAAGTGGGTGGGAGAGTTGTAAAACCGGCATTTGTTGCCCAGTCTGGGGTTTTATTCTTCTGAACAGGCTTCTGATTTAATCTTTGGTGATTTCTTGTTTTTAGGTGTGCCTTCTTCCTCTTGCTCCTCCTCCTCACTGGAAAACATGCTTTTATTCAACAGTCCTTCGGTGGGTCCCGACGCCCCCAAGATCGAGGACCTCACGTGGCACTCGGCTTTCTTCAGGAAGCAGATGGGCCCCTCCTTGGTCCGCTCCCTGAAGAAGCCGCCCAAGCGCCTGCTGGGCGGCCCCGAGAGCGAGGCCCGGTCCCTGATACAGGAGGCCGACCTCAGCTGCAGGAGGGAAGGGGCCGACGTCCCCGAGGCCTTCTTGGACTTTGAAAAGACCCTTGCCGAAGCCCAGCAGAGGAACGGCCTGCTGCTGTCGGACCACCAGAAGAGGAGGGACAATCGCTCCCTGTGCGAGCTCATCAAGGGGGACCTCAAACCTCCCAGACAGACCCCCAAGCCTCTGAGGCCCACGGACCCGACTCAGAGGCCGGCCGAGAACAAGAGGGCCGCGAACCCCCCCGGGATGGGGCCCTCGGCCCCGGGCACGCGGAAGGACTTAGTGCCTAAATGCAACGGGTCTCTGGTCAGACTTAGCTGTAACCGGACCGCAGCCAAAGTGCCTACCACGCCTGCCAGCCCAGGGAAGAACTGGGGGGGGTTCCGAATTCCAAAGAAGGGGGAGAAGCAGCAGCAGGGGGAGGCCCCCGAGGAGGCCTGCCGCCAGCGCCCCGCCTGCCCCTACCTGGGGGTGGCCAGGGCTCCGCCCAAGGAAAGGGCCCGCAGCAAGCTAAAGACGGACAGCGAGAACGACGGGTACCTCCCCGACGCCGAGATGAGCGACTCGGAGAGCGAGGCCTCCGACAAGTGCCGGCAGCAGCGGCTCGGCGCCAACGGCACCATCCCCCGCAGGACGGACATCATCAGGAGGAGCATCCTCGCCTCCTGATGCGGGGACGGCCTGAGACGCGGGGCCAACAGGGTCGCCGCCGCCCGCCGAGGACGCCCGCGGGCCGGCGGCCGGTGGGGAGAGGGGCGTTCTCCGGCCCACACGCGGGGTCGTGGCGTCCGGAGCTGTACAAACATGTTTACTTGCACTGGGGACAACAGGTTTTGTTTTGTTTTTTCTTCAAAGTCATTTATAACTCATTGTTGTGAGAAGTTTAAATGTTCTTATTTCCAGCTCGTTGAGGAAACGCGAGTAGATTTCGTCCGAGACGCTGCTAGAGCCGGAACCCTGAGTCAAACACTAAGAATGAAATAGGTGAGAGAAGGGCCGGGTCCTCGGCGTCCCGCTTAGCCCCGATGGCCCGCCCCGATTCGCCCAAAGCACAAACTCTTGATTTCCTATGTGTACAAAACCAGAACACAGTCCTCGAAAAACTGTCACGCGCCACGGCGTCACCCATTAAACTGCTTTCTGGATTACGGTAGCTCTCGCAGTCCTGTTTTACTCCGGCCCGCGAGCGGCGCTCAGGGCCTAGCTGGGGGAGAGCCTGCGTGCTGGGGGAGAGCCTGCGTGCTGGCGGAGGCCGCGCCGAGGGCTCCGCGGTTGAGAGCGCCCCGCCAGGGCCGTCTTGTGCAGGGGCGGAAGGGCGCTCGAGCTCCCCTCCCGACATTCCACCTCCCCCCCGGTTATTCCCCAGCTGGGTCGCAGGTCCCGTGGCAGTGGAGCTTCCTGCAGGACTGTGCTACCCTCTGGCAGGAGTGGTGAACTCTAAAAGCCTGGCAATCAGGTTTGCACTAATGGTTTGTGTTGGGGAATCCAGGCTTCCAACACTAAAGGATTCCTTTGAAAATAATAATAATAATAATAAAAGGACCTAGATAAATAGGTTAAATATACATATCTATATTTTTGAAAACAAAAAAAAATTAAAATAAAAAGGCAATAAGTTGCAGTTAGCTCTTCATTCAGACCTATGCAGGAAAGAGACTGCATTCTATCCTGAAATAGATTTTGTAGCTGACAAGAGCTGATACTAATTCATAAGTTGGACTTTGTAATTGCAAATGGCAATAAGTAGTAAGTAAATTATCAGCAATAATAATAAATTTAGCATTTCATTTGAGTAATGTTTTCTTTTTTGCACTCGATACAGTGCATATGTAACAAGACAGTGGGTAGTGTTAGGGTCATGTAAATTTTCTTTGGAATTCAGTGTACTCGTAAGTCAAATTCAGAGAAGGAAAGTTTAAATAGCAACAAGGCTTAGAAATTATGGGCATTTGGAACAAGCCTTGCTTTCTCCCCACCCCCAGTCCCAGCCACTTACCCCAAGACTGCTCCTAACGATATCAATCTCAGTATTCACACTTTTAATTCATGTACACATCTGCCTCCATTGGGCAGGATGCAAAACTCTGATATTTTAAATGATTAAATTCTGCAGTTAACTTCTAAGTCTTCCAGATGGTTGTCAACAAAAAAGGCATATTGAATTACATCTTGCTATGCAAGTTATCAAATGCATCCCCATTGTGTTACATTTTCATACTGTCTTAACTTTCCAAGTATATTTTAATAGATAATTGGCGAAGGGGGAGCTGGAAAACCTAAATTTAGATTGACTTGAATTGTTCTTGAAATACAAGGAGTGAGGGGTGGGGGTGGGAGAAGCTTCCTTTTAACAAAGTCATGTATTGATAAGCATGTTGTTGCAGATTTCAGAGGGTTTTGGTGAATTGGAATTTTCTGTTCACTCTTAGGGTGAGTGACTTAAAGCAGGTTGTTTTCTTTTGCATATGAACATAAACCCTTTCCTGGAAAAAGGAGAAGGTAGATTCTATAGTTGACTTAACTTTTGACTACAGCAACATCTCTGGGTGAAGGCTGAATATATAGAGGGATAATTTGAAAAGCCATAGAAAGAAAACCTAAATTTGATGCTAGTAATGACCTCTCACCATTTTAAGAGGTACCAGATTCATTTGCACTATTATGAATGCTAGTTTTGTGCAGAAATAATGCCTTATCTGTTTTATTCCCCACGTTTAGGTTGAAAAGCTTTCAAATGTTCCCAAGTTATGCTGAACCAAAAAACTAAAAAAAACAAAAAAAAAAAACAAAAATAAAAAACAAAACAAATAAAAAAAAACAAAAACAAAAAAAAGAAAAAGACTACAAAAAGCTACCCCATGCTTTAAAAAAAAAAAAAAATTCCTGCCCCAAACTGCAAAATGGTATAGAGCACGAATTTATAGCAGTATAAGCTGTGCAAGTTAGTCTCAAGCCATGCTGGGTGTACTCTGTTTAGGAAGAATCCCCATATATGGCAGTGACTAACCCAAATCACCCTTCATGCATTCTGTTGGTATAAAAACCATTTAACAATGCCCCATCCTTCCCCTCAGTTTTACCTTTCCTCGTGCATACTGACCAAGAAAAATCTTTCATTATGATCAGTGTATTACGTCAAATGTAGGCTAGTTAAACTTTTGTAAAGTTGCCTGGAATGTCATTTGTTAGGTTATAAACAAAAACAGAAATCTAAATGAAGGGTTATATATGTCATGTACAAAACTTATTTTAAAATGGACAAATCTGTCATTACATTTGTAATCCTTGTACAGAAAATTTTTCACTATGTGCCTAGCTTGGTGTCCATTCAGCTAAAATTTACAAAAAAAAAAAAGGTGCATGAAGAGAAAATCAGAAATTAAAGTATATGTAGAGATGACTATTTTATATTACATGGCCCAATCCTGTATTTATTATTTCTCTTCCCCTCTCTCCTCCTTTCCCTTTTGGAAGTATTTATAAAACTAGTTGAAAAACAGCTGTATTTTTTTTGTTGTTGTTGTTGAAATATTTAGTAGAATTGTGCCTTTTTGTCTGTATGTGAATAAATGCTGTACATTTTGCAATACATTTGAAGTGTTCCACTTGGAAATTTGCCTTTGTTGTGTCTTGATGGGGGTTTATTGCTTAGCAACCTTGAATCAGAATTACATTGTCTGTGGCCTTTTCTAATCAGCACAATGACTATCTCCCAAGTAAGACTGGGTAAGATGATAAAGAAATAAATGCTTAAAATATTTCAGGGAATTTACTTATTAGCATAGTTGGGTAATACCTTCCACAGCCTTACTTTCTGGCTCTTGTCTCAGAACAAGGACAGAGATTTACCTTGTATACTTTCATTTGGAGTCGTTTATCCTGCCGGGTTTCTGAGTCAGAACAGCTTCTCTCTTTCAGCACAACAAATAGAAATCTGAAAATGATTTTGCTGGATTCTGACACAATGAACAGCAAGAAGATTTTTGCCATTCATTTGGACTTCACTTCAATCGATGGCCTTCCTCTGAATGGTGACACTTTCTGAAAGCTGTGAAATTAATTCCTGGAGAACTAGGACTAGGATTCAATGCTATGTCTCCTGGGCCAGGGGGCTTCTTCTCCGCCATAGTACTTTGACGACCATAGCACAGGAGATGGATCTGCAATAAAAACATATCCATTCTCTATATCTTTTGTCGTGAGAACAGCAAAATTCCTCCCACACATGTAAACGACACATAGCTAAGAACTGCTAAGCTAAAAATAACCTAGTAATAGATTATTAGAGTGGAAACAGTCCTTAAGAGAGAATTTTGTCCAACAAAATTCTGTAGATGAAAAAATTAAGACAGAAAGGTTAAAATGACTTTCTTTGAAAATAATTAGTAATAGAATCCAGTCTTGATTCCTACTTTAGTTGTTAGCTTTCCAGTATACTGTTCCGTTTTCCAGTTTTGTTTGCAGTTACTATAAAAATGGCACAAACTAATTTGCCTTCAGTTTCTTTCTTCAAGCCCGAGATGATTCATTTGGGGGGAAAATCATTTTTTCCTTGCCCCATTAGTGGCTGGTTTCTTCAAATTTTCTATCTCCCTGTAGGGCTCCTGGGAGACATAGCCAGGAATCTTCCCACAAGGCTTTGAAAGTTGAAGCACCATAACACTTCCCTAGAGAAATGAAGTGCCTGTGAGCAAGAGGAAGGGATTGTCATGGTTAATTTTGCATAAGATGGAGAATGGAGCTCTAGAGAATTGCTGTCACTTTTTGCTCTAAGTCACTTGGAAAATTGGCTCGATCCCACCTCTATGCCTTAAAGCCTTCTATAGACATCTTATCACTATTAACTTCAAGGTTGAACTCTTTAACATTTTCCTTTGATGCTGGAAACATTACATTAAGGGTTCCAGTTTGAAGGTAGAACACAGATTACTTGTTCAGGAAAAGAGTGAAAACCATTCTTAGGAGACCAAATAAAATTCTCTTTAAAAATTTTTATGTAAGATGATGAAATCATGGCGAGTTATAGGGCTATAAATGAAGAGAGGTTTAAAATATGACTCCAGTTTCTAAGAAGAATAAAACTAAAAAAATGACCATCTGGTAAATCAGCTATTGATAATCTTTGAAAATGAACTATATCAATAAAGGAACACTTTAAAAAATGGAAACAAAGAATAGAACTAGTTTAATGGTGCCAGAATTCTGGTTTGTACGGAACAGAATGTGCTATTGTGTGAATTTTACAAAATATAGTAAGATACAGAATTAAATTGACTAATTAATCTCAGAGAAGAGCCTCAAAGCACCAAGTACCTCCTGTGAGGAATCCCTTTTCCCTAACAACATCTCTTAATAAGTGAAGAGGATATCCTAAGGCAGCCCATTCTACTTCTCAATCCTTATACTTGTTAGTGTATTTTTCCTTCTGTTGAACTAAATCGTGACTTCGATGCCCTGTTTTTAGTTTCTGCCTCAGATGATGAGCCAGTCCGGCAGCCTGAAGGAAGTCATCCGGTGTCCGCTGAAACGTCCCACCGTCATTTAACCATGGGTATGGCTAAGACGGGACCCATGCAGGCAGCTTCCAGGCTTCTCCGACACCTCCCTCCTCTGGTATCTGATCTAGTGTTCCATCCAATCTGTACCGACTTCCTTCTTTCAGCAGCTTGAAAGTCTGACTCCGACTGGCCTGGTCTGTTGCTCTTTTGGGTCACAGTGGGTATCTTCAGCTTCCCAGATTATCCACACCATCTTTGGCTCCTTAGTCAATCCTCTGGAAGTACTTTATTTTGTCACTGTCCGTGCAAAAATGCATTCAGAACTGAACAAATTTGTCCAGATGTGTTCTGGTCAAGGAGAGTTTACTATATTTATCTCATTAGCTTTTGGGGGGGGTGGGTTGGAGGTAGGGTGCCATGCTGTCCTGCTAGCTCATGTTAATCTTTTGAATGTTTTAACAATAGCCCTTAACTTCCCTTCTTGTTCCTATGAAATTTTGAAGTTTACATTTACTCCTATTCTTACTAGAGTTGTTCAGATTGTCCTAGATTGCTCAAACTGTTCTTACCTCTTGAGATAATTTTAGATCTTGATCCCCGTTTAATGTATCAGCTATCCCTCATCTGAAAAATCTGATAAAAGTACTGGGTACTTTCTTCTTAGGCAGACACTCAAGACCAAGGGTACATTCTTATGGCTCTCCACTACAGACTTTTCCTCCCGTTTAAAAATCCATTGATTATCAGCATTTAGGGCTTGGTCATGCAAAAACAGTTCTCTCTCTGCTATCTTCTAGCCCACAAATCTCCATCACTCACAAAGATACAATGAAAATGTGTCAAGTGCTTTGCTGAAGTCCAGGTAGATCTACTGTATCAGTCCAAAAAAACCAAAACAACAAAAATGAGGTGAACCTTTATGAAACCTGTGCTGGCTCTGAGAGATCATTTTCTTTCACTTACAAATGTTCAGAAGGTAATCTGTTAGTAATATAGAAATTTTCTGAGTCAAATGCAAGCTACCCTCTAGAAAACAAGATTCAGTTGTTTTTTGAAAACTGGAAAGCCCATCACTTGTCATACTATAGACTTGCTCTATTCCCATGTTTTTCAAAGATCATTAGCAATTCTTAGGGATAACACCCACACACCAAACAATGTAGTTCTGAGCTTATTTACTTGAGTTAAGGGTTCCTAGTTACTCTGTTACTGTCTCTGACACTTAGGTTGGATTTAGACTTCTTGAACACTCATTACATCATTCCTAGTCCAACGATCATTCTTTTTTTTCCCCCCCAAAGATCATTCTTGAGAAGCAATGGAATGTTCTTTCATTTTGAGTAGGTCTGCTCTTTACGCCTCATTTTCCCCAGAGCTTTCACTGTCCTTTATATTCTTCCCCCTCCCAATTAATCTAAATTTATTTAAAAAACTCTCTGTTTCTTCAGCATTCACTGCCAGTTTCACTCGATTTTTAATATTCCTAAGCCCATCCTCACATACTCTTTTGTAACAGCTTCAGTTACCTAAGCAACCTTTGGCAAATGTTCTGGATTGTAAGTTCATTGACTCTACCAATCTGAAATTTATAGTATTATAGGTTGCCAGGGGCACTAAGAACTTAAGTGACTTGCTCAGAGTCCCATAGCCAATATGTATCAGAAGTGAGATGAACTTTAGTTTCTTCCTTAACTAAAGGCAGCTCTGAATCCAGCACTTCGAACTACTCTTTAACAAAAACTAGTTGGCTGTGAAGTTCCGGCTGAATTCCCACCAACCTTTTTAGACACTTTTTTTTTTTCATCAGAATTGTGTTGTCTGGATTCCATTCTGATGACTTTTCCACTTTTCTTGGTCCAATTTCTCCTGAAGAATTTCAGTTAACAGAATTCCAACTATTTCTCTCAATTCCCTTAAGCCCACTCTCTAGACCCACAGTATATGTCAGACTACATCTGGCTTCCCTCTTTTCCATTTGGAATTTTAAGATGGAGTTGTCATTTCTTCTTAAGATTGCCAAAATTTCTACTTCAGCATCCAGTTCCTTGATAGTGCTTAGAATCAAATCCAAAATAACACTTCCTATTATTCCTTTCATATAAAAAAATCAATTTATCACTGACACCTAGGTTTACAAGTTTGTTTTTTTGTTTTTGTTTTTTTACAATGATGCTACCAACTAGTAGATAGGATTAATATATCTATTTTATAGATGAGGAAAATGCAGCTCAAATGGGCAAATAACTTGACCACAGCCTCACGGGACTCAGAATCAGGATTTGAGCTCAAGTATTCCCGACTCCAAATGCAGTGTGACTTCCAGCATACCAAATGCCTTTTTGCCAGCTGCCCAGTTTATAATAAAGGTCCCACAGATGGTGGCAGTTGCCCTGTCCTGAGGATACATGTCTATTCCAGGTTTGTGATCGCTCCTCTTCCCCCATTCCCTGCTCCCAAACTTGGCATTTTTCCTTTCACTGGGCAGCTTGTAGTAGAGTGTAGACAACATTATTTCCCATCTTCCATTGATCCTCACCCAAATGATCGCCATCATGCTTATCCCTTCTGGTTAGTGGATGTACTTATCAGCATCTGACACAGATATATGCACACACAGAGATACACAAAGACACACATGTGCACACATACAGATACATAACATTGCCTTCTCTTTACCTCCCCCCAGTGACCCCAGGTTACTCAGGCCCCTCCAGTGCAGCAGGAAGTAGCTCTTAAGGGAGCCCTTCCTGTCCCTTGGGGTGGCTAGGAGGGAGCCTTCTGCAACTACAGACATTACAGGGAAATGGAGGAATATCAGATTTCACCATAAGCTCTCCCCTTGTATCCTATGAAGCTTTAGGCCTTACATTTGCCCGACCACTATGCCCTTCAGCACTGGTCGGTTCTAGAACTTTGGGCCTTGTCATTGGCCTTGCTGGTGACCTCTTAGGACTTCTGGTCTTTCATTTACATGAAACTGAAATCTTTTGTATGTTCTCTCTCCCTCATTACAGTGCAAACTCCTCAGAGGGACTTTTTCTGTCTTCTGTACATAGCCTAGGGTTTGGTACTGTTTCATCACCTATCTATAGTAACTCATAAATTCATGTAATTTTATTTTTTGGAATGGAGTCTACCTTCCTATTGCCACAACAAGTCTCAGTGACAAATATTTCTTTTTGCATTAAGTTCCCTGGTTCATCTTAAGTGTAACTTATACTTTGTTTAAGGGCACCTGTCTTTACTACTAGATATTACTTTTTGAAAATTAGTGGTCTTCACTCTTTTCCTAATAACTACTGTCCTTTCTGACATATGGCAATATGTGTAGGAAATATTCTCCCTTGTTAAAATTCCTTCAGAATCCCCCTCCCCCCAATCTCATCCAATATAGCCCATCTCTAGTCAAGAATCCATCATCCCTTTTTCTTGAGCCTCAGCCCCCAAGTCCAAATCTTTTTAAGATAGTATTTTCTTAACGAGCTGTACTTTTAAAATCTGTCTCCTTTCTGAGGTTACTACTTTCTATTAATGAAAACATTATTTCTGCTTCTAAGGTCTACAGTTTCTTGTCCAGGACTTCAAATCCTGGCAATGCTTCTAAGTTCATTGTGGTAATAAATAACTTTTGTCCTCACATGAATTAAGGGAACAGAAAACTTGAAAACTCTTAGGAGTCGCTTTGATAAGTCCCAGATATATTGCCTCGAGGAAAGAACCTTCCACTGTTCATGTCAAGTACCCCCCACAGCAGGGAATCACCAACCACTGATATTTATTTCTTATGCCTATTATAGGATGGCCTTTCTTAACTATTCTCATCATCATTCCTTAGAGAATGAAAAACTGCTTCCAGAGGGGGCAGTGGCAAGTTCTATAGGGAAAGCTTCAAACCAATATTACACAATTTCAAAGGCAATGAATCTATGTTTATAATATAATGATTAAATCTGCCTGTAGTCAGTGGCGTCCCTTTCCCATTCATCTATTTTCTAGAAAATGGAATAAATGAGTAAATATCAATTATTTATACATACAAAAAATGTTATTCTTTCTAAGTAGTTCAAAGCATTTATCTAATTCTTTTACACTGCTATAGAGAATGTGATGGGGTTATCCAGGTTGGCCTGATAAACTATATAGAGAAAGTAAAATGTCCAAGATGTCCTAGTTTCTTCTTGGTAGTACTAGTTATTACTTTATATTTTCACTCTTAGTCACGTATGCTAATTCAGAAGTTTTCAAGAATTCTTGATGCGGCTATTTTTATATCCACCACCAGTTGTCATCCTGATTCCATTTGGGAACTACTTCCAAATCTGAACCTCCCAAATCTGATGAAGAATGATTTGTACAGGAAAAATCCACGGCATCATATCCAGGCACTCCCTGGATACAATGTCACTACAATTTCAGACTCATTATAATCTGAAGATATTTATTAAATACCCATCTGTGAACAGCTAAAGCTAAGCATGCCCTAGATCTCTGGGAGGCAATAATCTAAGACAAACATTGACATGGAAACAAAGGATATACAAAGCATGACATCAACACTGAACATATACATAAATAAATGAGGCATTTAAATCAAGGGACAACTTTGAGCCAATGAATATTTATAGCAAAACAAAGGAGTAGATCCATACACAATTAATTCACAATTACTTCAGAGAATTTAAGAAGGCTTCATGGGAGGAATGGGATGAGATTTTGGTTGAGTAAATGAGTTTAGTGTTCTGAGAAACTGTAGTTTCTGCAAGTAGTATTAGAGATAGGATTTGATAAGGAAGGTATATTTGAAACAATTCAGGCAAAAGGGTATCATAATTTGCTCTAAGCTCATAGTTGTGGAAATGAAGAAAGGCAGATTTAAATATGGCAAAAATATTTTTCAAGATCTGATATCTAACCAGACATATTAAGTGAAAATAATGATGCATCCAAAAAAAGTCTTTAAGTTTCTTATTAGTGATTGTGAATATGCCAGGTAGAAAAATTGAAAACATTTGGCTAGATGTTTAATTATTCTTTTCGTAAGAATGTTACGTCTTTAAATTAAGAATTACTATATTCTTATTTTATGCTTGTTGTATATTGTTATAATAACTGGACCAATTAGATTCTATAGATGAAAAGATAAGACATATTAATAGATGTAGCCGGGAATACTGGAAATAGATGTTAATGTGTTCTCGTATCTAATACTGTTAGAAAATTTTAATCAACAATTATTTGTTGCATTTGAAAGCATTTTTATGTTTTTAAAAAGATGTTTACAAATATCATTAGGTCACAATAACAATTCTATGAAGGAAGTAAGATTTTTTTCTGTGATTCCAATTAGTATTCAAATGTATTTCTAACCTCATATATTTGATTATCATCAATGAGTCAAAGCCTAACCTATCAATGTTTGCCCATCCTGTGAGATTTTTCATCTTACAAGTTTGTTGTAGAGAAAATCAACATTAGTGGTTTTCTTGACATTTCAAGGATATCAGAGGTATATTAAGACTGTTGACTTCTCATTTTTGATTGACTTGCCCACTTTTTCCTATTTATTTCCCTGATGATAATCCTTTACACTGGTTCTTCTTTGAAGTTTTGTATTTGTCTTAGAGTGCAGGTTGCTCATATCCATCATGGACATTTCCAAAAGCCACTGTTTGATACTCATTTTCAGTTAGTTGGAGACTGCATTGTTTCAAGATTCATAGCCACATTATTATTGTAGAATATATTTGTATTAAAATATGGGCTTTTGTTTT
The DNA here is from genome assembly GCA_023553655.1 of Myrmecobius fasciatus. Taxonomy (NCBI): domain Eukaryota; kingdom Metazoa; phylum Chordata; class Mammalia; order Dasyuromorphia; family Myrmecobiidae; genus Myrmecobius; species Myrmecobius fasciatus. The sequence goes on from JAJPUD010008413.1 coordinate 20,024, forward strand.
ATGACAAATTAGGGGGAGGATCATAAATGGGGCTTTGCCATTTCCTGAAAGCAATTCAGACCACTCTCCTCGATCCTGGGTCCAATTCAACTTTGCATTCATACTACTTGTCCTAGAGCTTATGGTGATAGGTGAGTTTTTCAGGTTGCTCATCTATTTTCATATCATCATTTAAAGAATAGACAATTTATACGTGCATTTTTGTCCTGTGAGGGTGATTGGGCCATGCTCTTCTAAGTGACTAAAGATGTCTTCCAAGAAGCTCTCCAATATTCTGGCGTTTGATGCAACCAGCACCAGCACTATGCTATCCCTGAGCAGAAGTAATTGGAGGACCTGATCATCCACAGGAAATTCTTTTTTAATCTGGAATCTGTGCTAGCTCTCATCCACTACTGTGAATAATTTTGGCAAGCATGTTTTGTGCCTTGCCCGATATTTATGGTGAGAGAGTCAAACAAGGTTTTCTCTGTTGCTGTATAAGAAATCTTGAAAAAAAATTGATTTATGCAAGGAATACCTTGTTGGAAGAACACTTTTAAGGCATTTTGTTCTATGAAAGCCCATCTTCCCTACTAATAGCTTGATTATGGATGTACTTTATTTAGGAAAAGATGATTCTCATGAAAAAATTTGTTTGGTTTGAAAAGGAGGCACGTTGATTGTAGATGCTGAAGTTCTCTTGGTTGCCTTATAAGGTTTGCCATTTCCCCCTACACCTTTAGTATTTCCCCTTTAGATACCTTGTGAAAAAATTTCTCAATGCCTTTTATAATTATATTGCTTCTAGAACAATTCTTTTATATACTTTTGGTCTAATCCAGATTCTTTTCATGTCTTTGTTTTCTTTAGCAACAAGTGAACATATTCTAGGTACTTGGATGTTGAAGTCTAAATGCTGTGGCTCTTTGTCCTTGATAGTGAAAACAAGTTTATTGTAAGTCTTTGTAGCTTTTTTCTTCATTTCTTTTTAGGGTCTTCCAATTTTCATCTTCAAATTCCCTTTGGATTACTTCACTTAGAGGATTTCTTCACTTAGTGAGGTTTTCACCAAGCTTTCTTTAAACCAATTTTTATCTTCATTACTTTTCAGTTTTATGAGGCAATACTGTTTAATTTTTGTCTTTGTATTCTTAGGATCTACCTTGGCTCAAAGTAGGTATTAAACAAATGTTTGTTGATTGGTGATCATCATCCATAAGATTTCAAAATATGTTTTTATATCAAAACCCAGTATTTGATAAGACAGAAAACATAAATTACCTAAGAGAAAATATCCTATTTGATAAAAACTACTGGGAAAATTGGAAATCAAATCTGGCAGAAATTAAGTTTAGACCAACACCTTACATCACATTCACAATATATTCTAAATGGATAGATGACCTTACTTTTAAAGATTATATTAAAAAACTTGAAGAGAAATATCATATTCTTCTCTCTGGTATGGGTAGAAGATATATTTTGCTCTGTATGCAGGATATTTCTTCAACTATCCATCCATCTATCTATCTTCCTCAATATGTAAATATTCAAAGGATATGAATATGGTATGAGAAAAGATAGAACAAAGAGTTCTCAAAAGAATTGCAGTATTCTCAACCACATCAAAAATGTTCAGAGTTACTAATAATAAAACAAATGAAAATCAAAACAACCTTGCAAAGGTTTCAGTTCACATCCAACAAAATTTTTTTGGGGAAAAAACAACTGGGAAATGGCTAAATTATGGTATATTCATATAATGGAATATCAGCGTGCTTGTAGGAAAATGATGTGTGTGATAAATACAGAAAAGCAATGAAAGATCTATATTCTATGATGCTGTGAAGTTGAGCCAAAAAGACATTAAACTTAGCAGCTACAAAATATAAATGGAAAGAGCAACTAAACAATATAAAAGTAATGTCACAAAATTATAAAGAGCAAATAGGATTTGAATAAAGATATTTAAGAAGACACCTCCAACCTACTTTATGTAGGAAGGTGGTTCACAGGTATTCCATTGCACATGTTTTTGAATTTTTTCAATGCATTGTCAGTTGTGCAAATTTTTTTTTCCTCTTTAAAAATTTTAATTTCATATGGTTCAGCTCTCAGGGAGGGATAGGGAAAGGAATATCTGGGATAAATATGGTAATGTAACAAAATATAAATTAAAAACACTTCATGAAATTGTTTATGTTGGTTAAACTTTTGAGAGACAGCTTAGCAAAGCAGTTTTAAGGCTGGTCCTGGAGTTAGAAAATGAGTTTAAGTTACACTCTGAGACCCAGGATAAGTCATCACTTAACTTCTCAGTGTCCCAAACAACTTTCTTATAAGTTGTAGAAGAATTGCTGATCTGCATTGGTGGAAGGGATTTACTCAACCATGAGCTCTGTATATTACTGAAATCACAGGTTAGACTGAACTCTAATCTTTCCCTTCCTTCCTTAAACAGAATAAATTATGAAGCAATATCTATATATCTATATCTATTATCTATATCTTTTCTTTCATCTGTACATTTTTCATCATAAAAATCTGAATAAAATAGGATCAATTCTATTGCACAATAATATTTTCTCATTTTCATCCTAATTTTGTATTAATTTTGATCTTTCCTGTAACACTGATGGCTTAACCAAACACAATTGACTATTATTATTTTTTTTTCTTTCTGAGGCAATTGGGGTTAAGTGACTTGTCCAAGGTCACACAGCTAGGATGTGTTAAGTGTCTGAGACCAGATTTGAACTCGGATCCTCCTGACTTCAGGGCTGGCGCTCTATGTACTGCTGCACCACCTAGCTACCCTTGACTATTATTTCTACATAAATAATAAACTGTTTCCTGACTATTAAAAGATAATCAATTGAATTTTTTATTATGTTGTTAAGAGCTCATCATTTCTACTTACTTCCATTCTTTTTTTAAAATAAAGTATCAATACACATGAGGTTTCTGTATAATCTACAGTCTTTTGGCTTCTCATTCCTTATTTTTATGCCATGTTTTTCATTATATTTCTTACTATCTACACACACTATAACAATTGCATTGTCACCAGTTATCAAAATATTTTTATTTACTTTAGAGCATCTTATCAAGTTCTTGGAAGAATTTCTTTACTTCTTCATTCTCTGCAGATGTAAGATGTGTAAGCAGTAATAATTTTTTTTACCAATATTTCTCATGATCAGTATGATATGGGATGATCAAATGTGCCATGAAATGACATTTCCTGTTGCCTTTGGAAATGACAAAACTAAATTCACCAATTTGCCTCTCTCTAGGATGACATTGTGAGCCAATCCTTTCATTTTGCTATAACTTTTTCTTTTGATTTCATTTACAGCAATGTCAAAATAAATATTTCTTTCCACAACATGTCCTTTGTAAGTAGTTAATTCAGGTAAAATGTTGAACTGGTTGTAGCTACACAACATGGTAGGATGTCTATTCATGAAATGACCACAATGTGCTGATGGTTAGGGTAATATGGTTATTTATGGCCAAGTTGTTGGGTATGAAATATTGCATATTTGTTATTATTGTTACAAATAATAATAGTTTTCAAAGTACTTTCATATATATAATCCCATGAGTTTACTGAAATAATTCTGGTAGGTAGATAGGGAGGGCATTAGTTGCTCTATTTTTCAAATGAATGAATAAAAAAGCATTTATTAAGTGCTGAGTATTAGCACTGTATTGAGCATGGGGAATACAAATAGAAAAACAGAGACAGTTCCTACTCACAAGGAGCTCACATTCTATTGGTAACATAAGTAGGAAGTTTCAGGGGCAAGTAGATGGGATGTGCTCATAATCCTTAGAGTTCAGCAGAGCAGATGGTAAATGCACTTCTCTAATGTCATTTTCACTGATTAAAAAGCCACATCTATTTCTGAGGTTGAACCATTTCAGAGTATCAAGGGCTTTGGTGGCCAGAACGTTCTTTGATGGATCTTCAGCAGATGTGGTTATCAAGGAAGTAGCACCTGTTGGCAGTCTTTTGTAGCGTGATGTGGTGGGAGAGTGGTTCAGGTGGCCAGAATATGCTTCTGACTCTCTGGACTTCAAGACTGTGGCGCAGCAGCTTTCTCCTCTTGAAACTTCGCTCTTCCAGCCCAGTTCCCTTTTCACCTTTTGGGAACTCTATTTTGGGACGAGGGCCAACAAAGCTTTATTCCCCTCCTGGGCCGGGGTTCTGATTTTCCGTGCTACTTTTCAATGTCTTTGGAGGGGTCTTCTTCTCCCACTAGAGAATAAGCTCCTAGAGGATACTTTCCTCCCCTTCTTTTCATTATTAAGCACTTAGCAGGGTTCTGGCACTTAATTGTTATCTGCCTGCCCGACTGGTGAATTCATCTTTCAGAGTCGTGTGCTTTAGTTTTGTGATCTTATCTGCCCTTGACTACTGGGTCAGTAAACATGGCTGACCTTTCCCTGCAGGTTTTGCTTCCTGGATAACAAGAGGGGCTGTGAGGGGTTCAGAGAAGTGATTTTGTGGGGGGAGGGGAAGGGAAGAGCTATCTAGGACTGGGTCTGGGTTTCTGACTTGCAGGCCAGTATTCTATTTCATCACCCAGCTTTCCAGCATCAAGTAACTCATCGATCTCCAAAGTTATCAAGCCTGCGATGTGCCAGGAGCTGTGCCCAGCCACTTGAACGCTACCTGGCACAGATGTCACACATCCCAATGGGTCTGTAAGGACAGAGGCTGGGAGTACTTCTATGTATGGCATCTTTGATTTAATCTTTTAAAATTATCCAATAGATAAGATAGGCAGGTATCTAGCTAGTTCCCTAGCAGCTGGTTAGCTAGCTAAATAGCAATCAATGTCAAATGGGAATTAAGAAAAGTGGTTTACCAATGAGTGACCTGTTAGCAAGAAAAAAATGTGTCACAGTTTAGCTTTCACAGTAAAATACAGGAATTGTTTTCCCACTGTTTCTTGGCCTGACAGCATGTAATGTTTGTGAAATGTACAATTACTGCCAACATTTGATGGATGATAGATAGATAAATAAGGTGTTTCATACTTAGTGTGTAGCCTTATCATGTGGCTTCAGAAGAGAGATTATTCAGAAGTCTGTTGGTTATTCTGATTTGAATATTCATCTATAGAGGAAAAGGAGGTAATCATATCTTCTTTCTTCATTCAGAGAGACACAATAAAGTAACATGAATAAATAAAATGAATTATTTGTGTCTCCATTTCATTTTCTTTTTCTTTTTCTCTCTCCTGTTAGTATCCTCCTCGTCTCCTCTTTCTGAAAGGAGTATACAAAATAAATGTTATTGTGAGAATAAAAGCAGAAATCATGATTTTAAAAAAGGGTTTTTAGAAATATCACATAATCCTCACATAATAATGTACTTTGGGGAAATAAACTATAGTCAGATTTTGTTGTTAGTACTAGCACAAGTCTGATACAAACCTTCATCACCAAAAAGGCATATACTTATGTATAGATTATTTTGGCTCACCCTTAGAGAACACAGTTAAACAAGAGTATGGGAAGCCGTTCCCATCTCTATGCACCTGTAAAGCAAATGAATCCAGAAAGAAATTTCAGAGTCTTAGAAAGAGAAGAAGAAAAAGAGAGGGAGAAAGAGAAGGATGGGGAGAGAGAATGTGTATGTTTTTAGAAGATGGAGCAAGTATTATTTCATGAGCAATGAGCAGTTTTACATCCATAGATTTAGACCTGTAAGGGGCCACAGAGCTGAGGATCAGAGAAATTACAAGCTTTGTCCATGGATCTTGGAGCAAGTAATAGGAGGTCAGATTTAAAGTCAGATTTTTCTGACTCCAGGTCCTCCATGGGAAGACACATTTCACTGTGAATTGTCTTCGAATTCACAATTATAGAAAATAATTGGATTTAAGGACACAAATTAAAAACACTCTCAAAAAACAAAATAATCAAATAGAGACTTGAGTACATTATTATGCATTTACATGCATATACATACTTTTTTTTTGTTTTCAAGATACTTTAGAAATAAAAATATTGGGAATAATATCATCAACAAGGAAAACTGAGGCATCAGAAAGGTGAAAGCTAAGAATAAAAGAAAGATGGTATATCTGGATTTAGAATTCAGACTCCCAATCTAAAACTTAGGAGGATGTCAGTTTTGTGGATGGTTTAGGCATGTTCTTTCTGTAACATAAAGTAGGCAATCTAATTTGTCTCCTGACATTTTGGACCAAACCATTTTCAGAGTACTTATAAGGCCCAAATGATTGATTTGAAGAATTCAGAATGCTTATTTTGTTTAGATACTACAATCTATAAAAACTGTAATGGCAATATCAACTCTGGTGACTCACTGACTTGTAATGTTACCAATTTGTAAATAAAACTTTTAGAAGTATAATAACCTGGAAGTACTTTGATAAAAAGAGAATCCTAGAAGAATTACAAAGAAGTAAATAGAATAAGAAATGTAAAGATTTAAAATATCAACATAATAAATTTAAATGCTTAATTGATTTTAGAACAAGAGCTCAACTGATCACTATTCCTTTGGATAATAGTCACAGATCCTAAAAATCCTTAGACAGCAAGTCCTAGAAATACTGGAAATGAGTCAGAATTATAACAAAATTTTATATATATATATACATATATATATATATGTTGTGTGTGTGTGTACATATATATATATCAAGATGTATGACAGCATTATTTTAGAAAAAGGAAAATTTATTACAATTTGAAGAGTTCACTGTAGAAAATGGACATTTAGGAAATACGAAAAAATTGATTGGAAGTTATGATCAGTTGTAAAAGTCCACAAATTCTTGAAGGTAGAAATATTAAAATTTTAGCATCTTCTTTATATTATTTTTTCATGATTAGAATTGTAATAAACACTATAGCTTTTTAGAGGGGGGGAAGGTAAGTAAACAAATACACAGTTTCATGAGGGGAATGAACTCTTCTTAGATAACTTTATTCTCCACTGAAGTTCATTAAGGGACTATCTTTTTGTAGTCTATTTCCTTTACTTACTGTGAAGATGTCACTGTTTGGCTTTCCCATTCCCCCCAAACAGGAAACTGCTTATGCACAATGACACAAGCCTAAGCATATGCTTCAGGCTTTACCATTCCAATATACAGCTACTCTGACAGCTTTCCCAACTCTAAAGGGATGTGAATGAACGATGCATATTTTTAAACATTTTCCAGATCCATCATGGAGGCTGCTTTTCTTCTCTGTACTGTAATCACACTGAGCTGCAATTAAAACAAACAATCAGTAAGCTGCTCTTTTTCCCACGGAAAGTTTCAGATTAGCAGAATAAAAGAAAAGAAAATGAACCAAAAATTTAGAATCAATATTTATTAAGGTCTTCTTTTATTGGAGTTCTTATCATGGTTTTAGAATGTGAAATGTTTAATAAATTAGAGAAATTCTTCTCAAAGTAAGAAGATATTTAATAGTGAAGGGTAATACACCAAGAACTTAGAAAAGAGACTATAACAAATGACCTATACTGCTTAGACTACAAACTAAATATGAGTAAAAAAAGATGTAATATAAAAAACAAAAGGGCTAATATGATTATGTGCTCTGTCAATAAGACTCCAGGATGTTAAACAATCCTTCAAACCTTTCAATCTATTAAGTGTAAATTCTTTATTCAGGATATTATGTCTAATATAGCATATCTAGAATTGAGTATTCAGAAAAAAAACATGTGTGTGTATATATATATATGTGGGTGTATTAGAGAAAAGCAATATAAAAATGAAAGGACATAGAATAATGTAAAAAAAAAGACTTAATTGAGTTGTTTTCAAGGAAGCATTTAGAATATTATTATAAAGATGATATAGATGAACAATTTTTTATCTTTATCAAGAGTATTAATAAGCTTATGCTGTTGAGTTGCAAGAAAAACTCTCATAAACGAGGGCTTTGATAAAACAGTATTAAAGACTCCCACAAAGAAAATGTTGAAATTTTTAGCTTTAGACATAAGATAAATAACTGTACTGCCATAGGGCAGGAAATAAAATTAATATGACTATTTCTATAAGTTAGTGGAGAGGCAGAGTAGTGTGGTGGAAAGAACACTTGACTTCGAATCAAGAGACCTGAATTTGAATTCAAATTTTAACACAGTGACTATGGATAACTCATTTAATTTCTATGAGACATATTTTTCTCATTTATAAAACTAGGAGAATAACTTTTATATTCCCACACACTTAAGAGAGTTATTCCAAAGAAATAAAATACATAAACATGAGTTATTACAGTGATTTTTCTAGTAAATCCTTTTCCCCATAGAATTTAAGATAACAATGCTAAATAGGTTATCTTTTTCAACACAGTCCTTAGACACACAAAATCTCAGAACCAGAATCAGTCATATGGGTCACATCATCTCAGATAAAGAGTCTGCACTAGACCATACTAGATAAGTAGTCATCCAATCTTTGCTGAAAAGTTTCCATCAATGGGGGAAGTTATTTAAGAAGTTAGGATAGTAACTAAGGTATTAAGCTTTACTGAAAACCACTCCATAATGAAAATAAATGAGCATTTAAATTGTAGGAAATTTCATGATGGGACAAAGAACATCATATAAGAAATGGTCCAAGAAAAGGAACCTACAGAAATTACTGACAATTTCTAAGATATGTATTTGAATCTTCTTCAATGAACTATTTCAAATTAGAAAATATGTAATTATTTTTGAAACATTACTTTTGACTGTTATGTTCTATCACATCCTGATCATTACTGAATTTGTGTAACAAACTACCCAACACAGATACTATCGATTTACTAAAAAGCATTTGTTAAGAGCTTAGTGCCAAAATGATACAAAAAAAAATCTAACACTAAAAAGTTTGCATTCTAATGCCAGGGACAATGTAAACAATTAGGTACATACCTCCTATAATTTGAGAAGAAAAGGCATTAGCAGCTAAAGGAAATAGGAAAGGCCTCTTTCAGAAGGTAGAATTTTAGTTGAGTTTTGAGGGGAGTCGGGGAAAGTCAGAGATATAAGAGGCCAAAAATTCCTGTCATGAAGAAAAACTGATACAAGGCAAAGTGATGGAATACGGAGTCATAATATTCACAAATAGGCCAGTGTGGCTGGATCATAGACTATAAGAGGGCGTTTAAAGGATAAGATGGTAAAAAAAGAAACTGAAGAAAATCTTTAAATAATTGATACTGGAGGTTACAGGGAGCCATTGGAGTTTGCTGAACAAAGGGGTGACTTGAACAGAAGTACATTTTAGAAAAATAATCTGGACAGCTAAGTGGAGTAGAAATTAGAGGTACCTCTTGCAATCATCCAGGGGAGAAATAAAGGGGACCTGAGCTACGGTGGTTGTTGTGTGAGAGCAGAGGAGATATATATGAGATATGTTATGAAGACAGAAACAACAAATTTTGGCAATATATTGAATATTTGTGGTGAGCCAGAGTGAGAAGATGAGTATGACATCAAAACTGCAAACTGGTTGGCTAGTAAGATGTGCCTTCAATATTGATATGAAAGTTTGGAAGAGGGAAAAGATAAGGAGTTCTGCTTTGGACATGTTAATTTTGACATGTCTATAGGATATAAAATTATAAATGTAAAAAACACAATTATTGATGCATGAATAAGACTTAGAAAAGACTTGAACCTATGGAAGCTGCTGAGATGACCAACTGAAATAGAATCAAGGGAAGTTAGGAGAGGGAACCTAGGAGCCTTTGGCTCCTAAAACGATGACCTAGACTTACTGAGCACGGCTTGAATGAACTATCAAAGGAATGGAAAAAAGGAGTAGTTGGACATATAGGAGAATTAGAAGAAGTCATGAAAACCATGATAGCCAAGAGTGACCCGGATGAGAAAATATCAAAGCTGTCAAATGCTGTAAAGAAATCAAGAAAGATGAAGCCTGAGAAGAGACCATTAGATTTGGCGATTAAGAGACCGGTGGTGCCTTTGGAGAGAATATTCTCAGTCAAATGATGTCTAGAAGCTAGACTGTGGAAGTTTTAGAAAAGAGTGAGAAGACAGGAAGATAGATGTTTCAAAGAGTTTAGCTCTAAAGGAGAGGATACATATCAGATGAGAGTCAGCCCATGATAATGATAGTATCAAATAAAAAGTTTTGAAATTAATTCCTAAAAACCTAGGTTCTATCCATCAAAGGGGAATGTCACAGATATCTACTGCAAAAGAAATACAGATGAAATCACTAAATATGTAATGATCTCTGAGGTTTGCTATTATTCATGATTTTATCATCTCAGTGATTAAGTGAATTTATATACCAGGAAAAAATGAGGTTGCCCTTCTGAAGACCATTTTTTTTCCTATTTAAAGAAGTACAAACACAACCAAAAAATTAACAAAATTTTTTTAAAAAAATTGTCTAATCTTAAGTTTAAAGATGTGACAGCCTCACACCTTCAGGTCAGAAGATATTCCAATTCTTTCTTCTGAAGACAATTAATACCATCTATTAAAGAATGTGTTTGGGCCAAATAATCTCAGAGATTCCAAAATTCTTTAGTTTTCTAAATTTGTTAGTTTTGAATGTCAAATTAAACTTCCTAATTTTAATTGCTTTAATTTGTTTACTTAAAGTAAACAAAACCCACTTGTTCTCTAGGAATTTTCAAAATGTTTTTCTTATTCTTGTCCTACTAAGACTAAGTTTTTTCATCTAACAGTAATAAACTTTTTCTCTACCTGCTGAGAGGCTGAAGCTGCTCTCTGTTCTGCCTGACTCAGGCGTTTCTGAAGTCTGTTGGCTTTTTCTTGATGTTCCATAATTATCTTTTCATTCTGTTTTAGGGAAATAATGTCATAGAAACATAGGCTTTTGTTAACACATTCCAATGTAAAATGGAGAAGCCTTAAAGGAGTTTGAGGGATACTGTCTTTGGACACTGTACTATTTGCAAAAAAGCAAAAAAGATAACATAATATAGTTTTCATACATAGGATCAGTTTTTAAGTTAGATTTTACATTCTCACTGCAAAATTCTTTTTTCTGTACATAGCAACCTTCCAAAAAAACCCAAGTTATTAATATTAAAAGCAAATTGGTAATAAGTATAATCCGAAAGGCTGACAAACAAGAAAATTACTTCTAATTCTTGTTTTGTTAACTTTGACATGTGCGCTTTTAAATTTGTCAAAAAAAAGGGACTTCACCATTTTTTCATGCGACAAAGATATTATCCTAGAGATCCTATCTGAAATATTCAGTCTTTCCTTACATGAATACTGATCAAACTAAGAATGAGAGCAAACTCCCTGCCTTCCAAGATATGGGGCAGAGGGACAGGATTTGGAACTCGTCTTTGTGTATTCCTTCAACAATCCTTACTAGTCACAATGACTATATTTTAAGGTCAATAAAGCCATCTGGCAAAATAGTTTCAAATGATTCATGGAATAATATATTGCTGATCAGTTCAAAGAATCTACAGAATTGTTTTACATTAACTCTTACGGTTAGGAATAATATACTAATGGTAAAAAGTGCTTGCTGCCTGAAGCAGCATTAATAAAATAATAAGATAAATCATTCTAACAATTCTTCCTGGATCTGCTAGATTTTAGGTTTGACCTAATGATCTTGTGCCAAGTTGGATTAATTCTGCATTGCATCTATTGTCTTTTAATTACATTTTAAAAAATTAAATGTTATTTTTCTAAATGAATCACCTGGATCTTATTGAGCAGAATACCTAGATTTTATTCTTTAATTTTAGTTTTTAAATAGAAGAGAATAAGGAAAGGGTTAGACCCTAAGGAATTTGGAGCTTAAATATGCTTACTTCTATAAATCAAAAAAAATCAAGACATTTAATGAATTAATAACAATTTATGTCACTAGCAAGAGTGAATGTCATGTCTACTCTATCAAAACTTGAGCATTCAAATTCTAAAAGAACAGATGTCCTAAATAAAGTCATTAAATTTCTATTACTGCTTTCTGTACATTTCTCTGACTTACTTTCCTCCAAAGTAAGAACATTTAAAAAAAGCACTAAAATATCTTAAGGCATTTTAGGTAGCCTTAATTATCAACCAGAAATTGACTATTTCATTTTTGTACCATTCTGATATACTCCCAGATAAGCAAGAGATTCCATACCAGGTTTACATATTAAAAAACAAAATACATTTTATTCAAAACTTTTTGCAACTATGGACAAGTATATTTTAATAAATCACAAATTTTGTTCTTTCACTGTCGCTATGGAATAAAACAAAATTTTGAAGAGCCACCAAAAAAAATAATTTTAGGCATGCATAGGGAGGATTAAATGTTATTCACAATGTTCTCTGAATCATAGATAAATTGAAATGCTTAATTTTATCATTTATATTTCAAGAATAAATTTAAATTCAATAGCATATATACATTCTAGCAAATGCAAATAAAAAGGTGAACTTTTCAAATTCCAGTTCCTTCCTACAATAAAGCATTTATAGCTTTATGGGCAATTATAAGCAAATAATTCATTTGAATTTGACTCAAGTAAAACTTTATAACACAAATATTAAGCTACAAAAGAAGAATCTTCCAGAAGAGTCATTATCTTACCTCAACTACCTTTTCATTTGCTGCTTCCAGCTGAGAAAGCAATTCTTGGATTTGAAGTTTCTGTTGATTCAGCTCAATTCTATCAATCAAAAGAAATAAAGAAATTTTATTAATATAATGATTCAATACATAAAGAAATTGGTTATTATACTAAATCACCTGTAGGTAAAAACTGATTGTTTCTCACAAGAAATTCCTTATAACACCAAAATTTTAAAAAATTTAAGATATGTGTGTATATATGTATATATACATACATATGTATACACACTTACATACCTAGATACATACTATATATACATATATCTATATGTACACATATACATAATATGCTTGTATTATTTTTGAGGTGGAAAAGCCTGAACTTTTTTGTCAATATTTTTCTCCTAGAATTATCAATATTTCTTTTCATCATTATTTTTCAATCATAAGTACTTTTAAAAAGCTTCCTTAGATCAGCTGTTTGTTAGGAACAGAAAATACATCTTTTATTTATTTTGAAGATTAGGTCACAATTTGATTAAAGTATACTTTAGTCCAAAGCAGATATTCAGAGCATGTATAATCTCTCTCTGTAGATATCTGTAGATATATATATATATATATATATATATATACATTTACATAAATAATACATCTACACAAATATGCACACATATAAATGGAATATTTAGAATAACTATCAAAAATGAAAGTTTATAGTTTTTAGTGTTACAACAAGCATGATATCAAAATTGTTTCTGTAAAAGACATCTTCAGATCAATATATCACATCATTTAAACTATAGTTGTAAATTACTTATTGGCTGGCAGGGACAAATATGTAACTTTTAATATCTGTTTACACTAGCTTTTTTTTAAAGCTAAAATTATTGAGTTACCTTCAATTGAAGTAAAGTCTTACTTTACAAACTACTTAGAAAAATTTCTATCTAAAATGTTTAGCCAGTAAGGAAAAGTATTTTGACTGAAGATCACACTGAAGATGACACATATTTAATTTGAAAAAATGACCTGTGAATCTTTGGTGGTAGAATAAAGACAAAAAATACACTTCAGTATGTATAAATTCAGTTGTTACTCTTCAGTAATTTGACGTGGCAATACTCAGTTGTTACTCTTCAGTAAAATTTGAGGTGGCAAGATGAACAAACATAATTTGGAAGGTTCATGGGAAACTCTAAGAGATCACCTAGTTTTGTATCGTCAGTTCTAAAGAAAAAGAACCTGATGCCTGGAGAAGTTAAATAATTTACTCAAAGTCACAGCAATTATCTAAGCCAACTGTGAACCCATGTCAGAAGAATTACAACCATACTATCAGCATAACAAAGGAGAGAGATTTTATAAGAAGCAACTGAAGGAGTCTATTTGACCAGATCACTTTTAATTATGGCATTAAAGATGAAATGGAATTAGATCCAAAAGATGACCTTGCATCATTCTTTGTTCAACAGTAATCACCTCTGTTAGGAAATGTATTCTAATTTTGACAATGTTATGAAGCTGCTAGAACAAATAAATGAGATGACTATTTCTTAGTTCAATGGATCTCTGAATTCACTGATATCAAAACTCTACTGGTATAGATGATAACCCAGTACCTTTCCATCTTGTAAAATTCTTTTTTATGTCCTTCCTTAAATTTTTCATGGAAAATCTGTTCAATATGCTTATGGTTATCTTTTATGGTCTTTTACTGATTTGTTGATAGCAGTGTAACCCTAGGTTGGCCTATTTGTTAGTTATCATATCTGCAATATGATTGACCTATCTCTTTTACTCAACACGCATGTGTTTGCTAATATATCTTTTTTCTATTTTTAAAAAAAAATAAATATAATTAAAAAATCAACAAAAATGAGTTTTATTTTCCCTCACCTCCCCTGTCTTTAACAAATATATAAACTGTATTTGTGAGCAAAACAAATCCTTGCAGTGACAATACTCAGAAATATATAAACTCATTTTATGCTTTAAATACAGAATTTCTCTGTCAGAAAGTGGCTAACAGAGCAGCTAGGTGGCACAGTGGATCTGTGCTCTGGAGTCAGGAGGATCAAGTTAAAACCTGGGCTCAGACACTTACTAGCTATGTGACCCTGGCCAACCAATTTAACCCTGATTGTCTTTTTTTTTTTTTTTTTAAGTGATTAGCATAATTTATATTTGGTCTTTTTCGGATTGTGGCTGGTCTTTGTGTTGATGAGAATTCTTAAGTCTTTCAAAGTTGATTTTTTTAAAGTGCTATTTTTATTGTACATACGCAAATCGTTTTCCTGGTTCATTTCACATTAGTCTGTCTCTTATAAAAGTCTTCTCAGATTTCTATGAAACCTTAACTTTCATGGTTTCTTATGGCACTATAACAATTCTATTATAGTCATAAATTGTAACTTGTTTAGCACCCGACAAGAAAAGCTACAATTATAAAGATTTATAAATAATTTTTGTATATATAGGTCCCTTTCCTTTTTCTATAATCTCTTGAAGTATGGGCCTGTTAACGGTTTTACTGGATCAAAGATGTGTCCAGTTTAGTGACTTTTTAGGCACGATTCTATATTGCTTTCCAGAGTGGCTGGACCAATTCAAAGCTGCATCAATTGTTTTAGTGTTCCTGTCTTTCCAAAAATCTTTCAAGAATTATCATTTTTATTTTTTGTTATCTTTGCCAATCTGATGGGTGTGAGGTAGAACCTCAAAGTTTCTTTAAATTGCATTTCTCTAGTTATTAGTGATTTGGATTTTTCATATGGTTCCTAATAGCTCTGATTTCTTCCTTTGGAAATTGACTTTTTATATGTTTTAACCATTTATTAAATAGGAAATGGCTTTTATTCTTTTTTTTTTATTAAAAGCTTTTTATTTACAGAACATATGGGTGATTTTTCTACATTGACCTTTGCAAAACTTTTTTTTGTTCCAAGCTTTTCCCCTCCTTTCCCCCCACTCCCCACCCCTAGATGACAGTTAATCTAATACATACTAAATATGTTAAATTATATGACAAATCCAATATATGTATACATATCTATACAGTTATCTTACTGCACAAGAAACATTAGATCTAGAAAGATAAAAAAAAACCAACCAAAGAAGGAAAACAAAATGCAGGGAAATATTCACAGAAAGTGTTAAAATGCTGTGTTGTGGTCCACACTCAGTTCCCACAGGTCTCTCTGGATGTATATGACTATCTTCATCTCTGAACAATAGGAACTGGTTTGAATCATATCATTGTTTTTTTTTTTTTAATAAAGCTTTTTATTTACAAAACATATGAGTGATTTTTCTACATTGACCTTTGCAAAAACTTTTTTCCCCCCAAGCTTTTCCCCTCCTTCCCCCCACCCCCACCCCTAGATGACAGGTAATCTAATACATGCTAAATAGGATAAATTATATGACAAATACAATACATATATACATATCTATACAGTTATCTTACTGCACAAGAAACATCAGATCTAGAAAGAGAAGAAGAAAAAACAACCTAAGAAGGAAAACAAAATACATGGAAATATTCACAGAAAGCATTAAAATGCTGTGTTGTGGTTCACACTCAGTTCCCACAGGCCTCTCTCTGGATATATATGACTATCTTCATCGCTGAACAACTGGCTTGAATCACATCATTGTTGAAGAGAACCATGTCCATCAGAATTGATCATCATATAGTCTTGTTGCTGTGTATAATGTTCTCCTGGTTCTGCTCATTTCACTCAGCATCAGTTCATGCAAGTCTCTCCAGTCCTCTCTGAAATCCTCCTGTTGGTCATTTCTTACAGAACAATAATATTCCATAACATTCATATGCCATAATTTATTCAGCCACTCTCTAATTGATGGGCATCCCTTCAGTTTCTAGTTTCCAGCCACTACAAAAAGGGCTGCCACAAACATTCTTGCACATGTGGGGCCCTTTCCCTCCTTTAAGATCTCTTTGGGATATAGGCCCAGTAGAAACATTGCTGGGTCAAAGGGTATGCACAGTTTGATAACTTTTTGAGCATAGTTCCAAATTGTTCTCCAGAATGGTTGGATCCATTCACAGTTCCACCAACAATGTATCCGTGTCCCAGTTTTCCCACATCCCCTCCAACATTTGTCATTATCTTTTCCTGTCATTTTAGCCAATCTGACAGGTGTGTAGTGGTACCTCAAAGTTGTCTTAATTTGCATTTCTCTGATCAATAGTGATTTGGAGCAACTTTTCATATGATTAGAAATGGACAAAACCTTTTTAACTTAATATAGTCAAAATTATCTATCTGGTGTTCAATTAAGAGTTCCAGTTCTTCTTGGGACATAAAATTATCCCATCTCCACAGTTGGAGAGGTAAACTATATTAAGTTCCTCTAATTTGCTTACAATATCACTCTTTATATCCAAATCATGAACCCATTTAGAAATTATCTTGGTATGTGGTGTTAGGTGTGGGTCAAGCCCTAATTTCTCCCATACTAGTTTCCAATTTTCCCAGCAGCTTTTGTCAAATACTGAGTACTTATCCCAAAAGCTGGGTCTTTGGGTTTATCAAACACTAAATTGCTAAAGTTATTGCCTAGATTGTCCTGATAACCTATCCTATGCCACTGATCGACTGCTCTATTTCTCATCCAGTACCAAATGGTTTTGGTGACTGCTGCTTTATAATATAGTTTTAGATCTGGTACAGCAAGGCCACCTTCATCTGCCTTTTTTTCATTAATTCCCTTGAAATTCTTGACCTTTTGTTCTTTGAATGAACTTTGCTACTATTTTTTCTAGATCTGTAAGATAATTTCTTGGGAGTTTGATTGGTATGGCGCTAAATAAGTAGATTAGTTTGGGTAGTATTGTCATTTTTATTATATTCGCTTGGCCTACCCATGAGCACTTAATGTTTTTCCAATTGACTAGGTCTGATTTTATTTGTGTGGAAAGTGTTTGTAGTTTAGTTCCTATAGTTTGACTTTTCCTTGGCAGATAGATTCCCAAATATTTTATGCAATCTTCTGTTATTTTGAATGGAATTTCTTTTTGTATCTCTTGCTGCTGAACTTTGTTGGTAATATATAAAAATGCTGATGATTTATGTGGATTTATTTTGAATCCTGCAACTTTGCTAAAGTTGTGAATTGTTTCTAGTAGTTTTTTAGTTGAGTCTCTATAGGGTCCTCTAAGTATACCACCATATCATCTGCAAAGAGTGATAATTTGGTTTCCTCATTACCTACTCTAATTCCTTTAATCTTTTTTTCTTCTCTTACTGCCAAAGCTAACATTTCTAATACAATATTAAATAGCAATGGTGACAGTGGCAGCCTTGTTTCACTCCTGATCTTATTGGGAATGGTTCTAGTTTGTCTCCATTACATATGATGCTTGCTGATGGTTTTAAATAGATGCTACTGATCATTTTAAGGAAAAGCCCATTTATTCCTATACTCTCTAGTGTTTTTAATAGGAAAGGGTGTTGAATTTTATCAAAGGCTTTTTCTGCATCTATTGAGATAATCATATGGTTTTTGTTAGTTTGCTTATTAATATAATTAATTATGCTGATAGTTTTCCTAATATTGAACCAGCCCTGCATCCCTGGTATAAATCCTACTCGGTCATAGTGTACTATCCTGGGGATTACTTTCTGTAATCTCATTGCTAATATCTTATTTAAAATTTTTGCATCAATAGTCTTTATGGAAATTGGTCTGTAGTTTTCTTTCTCTGTTTTCACCCGACCTGGTTTAGCTATCAGCACTATATCTGTATTATAGAAGGAATTTGGTAGTATACCTTCTTTCCATATTTTTTCAAATAGTTTATATAGTATTGGAATTAATTGTTCTTTAAATGTTTGCTAGAATTCACATGTAAATCCATCTGGTCCTGGAGATTTTTTCTTAGGGAGTTGATTAATAGCTTGTTCTATTTCTTTTTTTAAAACGGAAATATTTAAATAATTTATTTCCTATTCTGTTAACCTCTTCAGTCTATATTTTTGTAGATATTCCTTCATTTCATTTATTTTGTGGTTTGATTTATCTAATTCTGAGAGAGCAAGATTGAGAAACCCCACTAGTATAGTTTTGCTTTTTATTTCTTCTTGCATTTCTGTTAATTTCTCCTCTAGGAATTTGGATGCTATACCACTTGGTGCATATGTGTTAAGTGTTGATACTGCTTCATTATCTATGGTACCCTTTAGTAAAATGTAGTTTCCTTCCTTATCTCTTTTACTTAGATGTATTTTTTGCTTTTACTTGATCTGAGATAAGGATTGCTACCCCTGCTTTTTTTTGTTCACCTGAATCATAAAAGATTCTGCTCCAGCCTTTTACCTTCACTCTGTATGTATCTCTATGTTTTCGATGTGTTTTTTTATGATTTCTATCGATGTCTGTTTCCATTGGGTTTCCTTTCTCAGATATTTTTTGTTCATGTAGATACGATTGTTCTTGCACAGCAAGATAAGTATGGAAATATGTATACATATATTTGACTTGTCAAGTATTTTAATATAATATATAGTGGACTTCCTGCCATGTAGGGGAGGGAAGGGGACTAGGGGGGAAAATTTGTAAAGGAAAGCTTTGTAAGGATCAATGTTGAAGAATTACCCATACACATATTATGCAAATAAAAAGCTTTAATTAAAAAAAAATGTGTTTCTTGGAAACAACAGATTGTAGGATTCTGGCTTTTAATCCAGTCTGCTATCTGCTTCCATTTTATGGGAGAGTTCATTCCATTCACATTCAGTTAAAATAATTAAATCTGTATTTCCTGCCATCTTGTTTACCCAAAGTTGTTTTTTTCTTTCCTTTCCCCTTTCTCCCTTCCCCCTTCCCCAGTATTTTGTTTTTGATGACCACCTCCCTCTAACAGTCCTCCCCCCTTTAGAGTCCCTCCCTCTTTTTTACACCTTTCCCCTAATTCTTCTATTTTCCCTTCTATTAGTCTATCCCTTTCTTTTCCTTCTTTCCCTCCTACTTCCCTATAAGTAGGGGCAAGTTTTTCTATGAATCCAAATGTGTCTGATATACTCTTTTAGAGCCCAATCTGATGAGAATAAGATTCACACAATGTTCATCACCCTCCCTTCTTTCCCTCAATTATATTACATATTCTTTGCCTCTTCATGGGATTTTACCTTATTTTTACCTCCTTTTTTATTTTACCTCCTTTCCCCTCTTTTTCCAGTATGATAGCCCTTCTACCTCTGATTTCTTTTCCATTTTATCAAAATAAAATCTAATTATACCCCCATTCCTTGAGTATACCCATAGTAGAAATATAATTCTCAAGAGTTTTATTCTTTTTACCTTTTTATGCTTCTCTTGAGTTCTGTGTTTGGAGGTCAAATTATTTTGTTCAGATCTGGTCTTTTCATTAGAAATAGGTGAAATTCTCCTATATTATTGAATGACCATCTTCTTCCCTGGAAGATAATGCTCATTCTAGCTGGATAACTTATTTTGGGCTGTAATCCAAGTTTCTCTGTCTTTCGGAATATCTGATTCCAGGTCTGTTTTTCCTAGGAGGTATTTCATATTTTCTTCTATTTTTTCATTTTTTTGGTTTTTGTTTGATTTTTGAAGTCTAATTGAGTCATTCACTTCTATTTGTTCAATTTTAATTTTTAAAGTATTATTTTCTTCAGTTACCTTTTTTAGCTCATTTTGTAACTGGCTAATTGAATTTTTTTGTTCATTGCATTCTTTTTCCATTTCACCAATTTTGTTTTTCAGTGAGTTGGTGTCTTTTTCCATTTCACTAATTTTGTTTTTCAGTAAATTGGTGTTTTTTTCATATCTCTTTTGCAGGGCATTATATCCTTCTTGCACTGATCTCAATTCATTTCCCCATTTTTCTTCTAACTCTCTTTTGAGATTCTTTATGCAATCTTCCAGGAAAGCCTTGTGAAAGGGGGACTAGGTCATGTCTCCTTTGGTGGCTATCTCTAGAGTTCCTTTGCATATAGGAACCTCAGGATCTGGGGTCTGCCCTTCTTTCTCTCCATAAAAGCTGTCTATGGTGAGAGCTCTCTTCTGTTTCTTACTCATTTTTTAGAGCTTGAGGTCTGTTTAAAGTAGAGGACCAGCAGATGCTTCAATTTGCCCTGGGGCAGTTTGGGTAGTTGACTTTTGGTGCTGGGCTGGCTGGGCTAGGACCAGAGCCTGCAGTGGGTTACAATCTACCTTTTACAAAAGGCAGATTTGCCAAACTACCTGCCCGCAACCAGAGCAAAGTGGCCCAAGCGTCTCCCAGGGACTTCTCAAGTGCTTAGAATCCGCCACACTCATCCCAGCTCCAGTCTCCTGCCCTGGCTGCACACTGCTGCCTGAGCGCAGCAAACCGCTGGATCCCCTGCCCATCTGAAACAGATCTGCTCCAGAGTTCCTCCAAGGTAATTTTTGCTGGAAATGTACTCCAAGTATTGGGGGAGCTTTCACTCCAGAACCAGTTCAGAGGCTTAATCTGCTGTTTGTTTGATAGAAGATCAGAGGAGGTCACAGAGAGTCGTGTTGTTAATGTAATAATCTTTTCATTTGATAGTTTTCCTAATATTGAACCAAACTTGTATTCCTGGTAGAAATCCAATCGGATCATAGTATATGATTTTTGTGATATGCTGATGTAGCTATATATCTATGTATGTGTGTTCATATATATGCATACATATGCATGTATATTTGTGTATATATATGTATACATACTTATAGCTACCTATAAAAAAACTCTCTGGTAATATTTTATTTCTGCATCATTATTCATTACAGATACTGGCCTCCAGTTTTTTTTTCTCTGATTTGACTCTTTAGGTATGAAGAACATATTTATATCTTAGGATGAATTTATGGCAGGATCCTTTTTTTCCTAATAGTTTATGTAATACTGGATTTAATTGCTCTTTGAATGTCTGATGGAATACTTATGAACATACATCTGATTACAGATTTTTTTTCCCATGGGAGTTTATTTATGACTTGTTCAATTTCTTTTTCTGAGATTAAGGTATTTAAGTCCCCCATTTTTTGTTCTGCCAATCTGAGCATTTTATAGTTTTGAACATATTCATCCAATTAATTTTTCAGTTTTATTGAAATATAGCTGGGTAAAAATTTTGAATAATTTATTTTTTCATTTATTATAAAATATTTAAAACTTTTTGATATTAGTTTGATTTTCTTTTTAAAATCAAATCAAGTAATGATTTATATACTTTAATGGACTAAAACATGTCTTCATTTTATTTATTAACTCAGTGGGGTTTTTTTTCTTTCTTTTTTTTTGTTTTTCTGAATTTCTATTTTAATGTTCAATTATCTTAACTTTTCTAAAATTCTGTTTGCCTTTAACTTCTTTTGTTAAGAAGTTTTTGTCAAAGTTCAAAATTGGAATCCTGGCACCCTTACTATCAGTTTTACTCTATTTCTCCCTGTAATTTATTTTTCCTTTAAATATGCAGATGCTATATCATTCAGTGAATATGTTAAATACTGATATACAGATCAAAGATACTTTTTATTTTTCTTGGATTTTTTTGTCTGTGTTTTCTTTCATAGAATGACTTATATGGACATGTGTTTTGCATGATTATATATATTAGCATAATCTATGTCAAATTGCTTGCCTTCTCAATGATGGGAGATAGGGAGAAAATTTGGAACTCAAAATGAAAAAGAAAATTAAAATTGTTTTTACATGTAATTAGGAAAAAAATATCAAGTAAGATTAAAATGCTGACTTTTTTGACAAGGAATCACTTGAGCTCATTATAAATGCTATATAATTTCCCAGATGTACTGAAGCTCCCTTCTGTTTTCAAACTTTAGTTTCTGTTCCCTAGGGTTTTCTTCAATGTCTATCCAAAACACATATAATGATAAATTAATTAAATGTGCTACCTGCCCAACTGCATTTCATAATCTGGGGCTTAACATTGTTCATCTACTTAGTTTTTCAAGTGTAGACTACTAAAATCCTTGCAGATAGAGAGCGCCCTGTATCCCAGAGTCTAGGACTGTGTCTGGCATAATACTTAATATGTTTGTTGAATGAATGATTAGGTAATACATACATACATAAATATAAATCTTTTTTGACGTGGTTATGAATAAATGATGAAATCTTGCAATGTATTGGAGTACAATACAATCAGAAAAACTTATATCTTCAAGAAACTGGAGCACAACCCATTCTTATAATGACTTTATAAAAAAGAAAAAGTACATAGGTATAAGGGATGGCAGTTAAGATATTTTGATATTCTTTTTTTTTAAATACTGTTTTATTTATTTATTTTTTATTTTCCCCTCTTTGAAATAGGTTGAAAACTAATTGCAAAGAAGCAGTTTTAAAACTGTGTTACCTCCAGAATGAATTTTCTGTACCTGGTAAGATTCCTAACTTCATTTTATTGATTGCCATTTTCACTTCTTCAGAGACTGAGTTGTTAAGAATCCAAATGTAGTTTGAAATTCCATTGCTGTCAATGATATGAGAATAATCTAGAAACATGGAAGACCTATTCCTTTTCACTACTATTTCCTATTTTCCTTTCAATTTCATCTATAGGTGTCCCCTGAATAATCTTGAGTTGGGTTTCATGTGAAAGTTTATTCACAATTATTTCCCTGCCACTGCTTTTTGCTGTTTTGAGAAAGAATATAAATCATAGTCTTCCATCATGTTCCTCTTTACAACTTTATAAATGAGTTTGTGTTCTAAACAATTTTTGCATTGGGCTGCCACTGCATTATGCTTGGCCAGAAGATAAAATATTCATGGTTAATCATTTCCTATTTTTTAGAGCCACTTTATTTTATAGGTCATGTTAAAAAAGTAATTTTTCATCTGTATCCTTCCTTCAATTTGGTGTTAAATTTGACCTTTACTCTAATCAGTGAATAATCTAACCACAAACTTTCAGCTGATTTTTAAAGTAATCAGATTTTCTTGTCTGTCATATAGTCATTTATTTCTTACAATGTTATCCAGTAGTTGGTGCATCCAGTGCTACTTGACTCTCTTCTTTAAGAATATTTTGATGATGATTACTAAGGAAAACAAAAGGGGACTCATTATTATTTTTTAAAATTATGTTAGTAAGGTGAGAAAAGAAAAGGAAAAGGCAGAACCACAACTAGTGATACATTGAAAAAGGTTCTCATCTATCAAAAATGACCTTTGGGCTAAGAAAATCCCCCAAATGATGTATTCTAATATATTAAATTCAACATTTAAGTGTTGACTATTCTTATTGCTGGACACTGCTTCAGAGGTTGGGGGATACAAAGGAAAAAATAAAACAGTTCCCAACCACAAGAAGCTTATATAGTACTAGTATAAGATTTCTAAGAAAAAAAAAAGCAATCCATTTTTAGTGGGAAGGCAGAGATAAGTGTGTGTGTGAGGGGTTATTGTGGAAACAAACAAATATTAAAAGATATAGATTCTTTAGATAAAGATAAATTGATATCATGTTGTATTTGGATATATACATATTGCTTGCCTTCTCAATGGGTAGGGGAGAGAATGTGGAACTCAAAATTTTAAAAAGTGAATGTTGGGGCAGCTAGTTGGTGCTGTGGAAAGAGCACCAATCCTGAAGTCAGGAGGACCTGAGTTCAAATGTGACTTCAGACACTTAACACTTCCTACCTGTATGATCCTAGGCAAGTCACTTAACCCCAATTGCCAAAGCAAAAAAAAAAAAAAAAGTGAAAGTTAAAATAAAGAGCAGTTTTTTTAAAAGAAATACTTAAGATATAGGTGGATAAACTACATTAAACCACAATACATAAAATTGTCATGATCAAACATATCAAAAATTGGCTGCTTCTTGACAACCTGATGCTAAGTATTACCTAAACATATGTCTATTTAACAATAACATGTCTTCGAAACAATCTGAAAGATAGATACATAAAACTTTTATATATATTTAAGATAGTATCACTAGATAAAGTATCAAGCACTCTTCAAATCAAAATTGGGCAGGATTTTTTGAGGGGAAGATTATTATTATTGGAGCTATTTTATGTTCAGATAATTTATAACAGAAACCTGGTATTACTAGGTCAATCAAATCTAATCAATAAACATTTATTGTTTACTGTGTGCCTAGAACTATCTTAAGAGCTCAGAATACAAGAAGAGACAAAAGAATGTTCCTGCTTTCAAAAAGCTTACAGTTTCATGGGGAAGACCAAGATGTAAACAAATACACACAAAGCACATTATGTGTAACATAAATAGGACATAATTAACTATAATTAAGAAAGGTTGGTAAAAGTTTCCTGCAAAAAACAATTTTAGCTAGTACTTAAAGGAAGCCAGCAGGCAATGTCAAGAAGGAATAGCCTTCCTGGCCTGAGGAGCAGCCAGAGAAAATGATGGGAGCTGAAAGTTGGAATGTCTTGTTTCTGGGTGCCAGTATCACCTAACATAAGAATACATGTTGGGGAGTATGATATAAAAAGACTGGAAAAGTAGGGGGAGAGTAATTTATGAAAGCCTGAATGTCAAACAGAATTTTGTATTTGACTATGTAGATAACAAGGAGCCACAGGAGTTTATTGAGTGGTGTGTGTGTGTGTGTGTGTGTGCGCGCGCGCACACACACATTATGTGTGTGACATGATTAAATTAAACTTTAAGAAAATTATTTTGATAGCTGAATAAAGAAAGACTTGTAGTAGGGAGAGATCTGTATTGGGCAGAGCCAACAATAAGATAATACAATAATCCAGGAGTGAGGTGATGCAAGTCTGTACCAGAGTGGTGACAGTAGCAGAGGAGAGAAGGAGTCATATTGGAAAGACATTGCAAAAATGAAATTGAAAGACTTTGGCAAAAGATTTAATATGAGGCATGAAAACTGAGGAGTCTAGGATGACTACTAGATAAGAGAGGAAAGATAGAGGACCCCAAGTAGGATGACTAGGTAGGACAAACTTGTTGAAAACACAGTAAGTTACCAGACATGTGGATTGTTTAGCAGGGATAGGAAAAGGCTGCACTACGTGAAATTTTGTGTTGGGATATGCCAGGGGTAAGATCCATGAAAACATGATGTGGCCATTGTTCATGGATACATTGCAAAAAATATAATCATAGATTTGGAGAATTCACTCATTCATTTATTCACTTAATTAAAAAAATTTTTTATTAAGCACTCACAATAATCAATAAAAACATAAGTACTAGAGTTGAAGAGAAAATGCTTGGGGCAATTTCTTCAGATGCACTAGCCACAAGGAGAACAATGAATCCACTCACTTCCTATAAGTTCCCTGGTGCAATATTCAATAGTCTAACATTATTATTTCATAGAAATTGATGCCAAATTACCCTTCCTTGCTACAATATTCCTGCCTGAGAGAAGTAAACTCTGGAAATCAGGGCATTAATGACATTACAGTGTTTAAACATGCAGAGCTCAGTAGTATAAAGAAGAGTGGAGAACAACAACAAAAAAGCAAATTTAATTAAAGCTTTACATTTTGCTCTGATTCTTCTTCTCACAAAACAAAACAAAAAACAAAAGACAATTGACACAGGCTACAAAATTACCTATCTATGAGAGTTATAATTAGAGCTCTTGGGTAGAATAAGTACATTATATTCAATAACAACTCTACCCATATTATGATTAGGCAAACTTCTGACAGCTCCTACTCTTCCAATTCCAGTGATATAAAATTTCTGGTTGTATAAGTGAAATTATTATTCTCCTTATTCCACCACCACTGCCATCCAACCTAAACCTTATTCAATGTAGCCCCACCTTCTTAAGTCCTTGGGAATCCCGAATCTATTGAGAACAAACTTCCATTCTTTTGACACTCATGGAGTTTCCCTGCAAAGACAGTGTGTCTCTAGTTGTTTTTTTCCAAAATTGGTTCCACTTTTTCTCATGCACTTTGTTAATTGTAAGAAATGATTAAGCTGAAAGATCTTTTTTTTTTAAAGGTTAAAGATTTATCATATTTTATTTAGGAAGGCAATGAAGTATCAAATGCATTTTAGATGGTTTATTACTAAATTCATCAAAAATAATATTCAGTGTTTAAAGAATATTTCAGTTGTCAAAAAATCACATATTGGGTATCTCATTCTTTAATGATGCTGGATAATAAATGCAAACCCTGACTAAACCCTTTAGTATTTCCCAATTGCCCGTAAAAAATAGCCTAAATTGGTTAGTTAGTTTGGCATTCAATGTCCTCCACAGATTGGTGTCTTCTTACTTTCCTTTTTTTTTATTATTAAAAGCTTTTTATTTACAAAACTTTTTTTCCCAAGCTTTTCCCCTCCTGCCCCCCACCCCCACCCCCACCCCTAGATAACAGGTAATCTAATACATGCTAAATATGATAAATTATATGACAAATCCAATATATGTATACACATCTATAGTTATCTTACTGCACAAGAAACATCAGATCTAGAAAGAGAAGAAAAAAAACAACCTAAGAAGGAAAACAAAATGCAGGGAAATATTCACAGAAAGCGTTAAAATGCTGTGTTGTGGTCCACACTCAGTTCCCACAGTAAGCTGAAAGATCTTAGGGAAAAAGATTCTCTACTTATAACTTTTAGAAAATTAATTCTTTTATGTCTTTTGATCCCAGTTTTCCCTGAACAGTATTTTTAGAAGCCAAGTTAAGTTCTTCTACCTCAAAACTTTTAGTGTATGAAACTCTATTAGAAATCATTATGCTTGAAAACACTCTAGATACATTAAAATAAAATTAAAAGAAGATATAATGCTATGGTTTCTAAGGTTTGGGGATAAAAATCTTTGATTCTTTATGTCAAAAGTACATATTTGATCAAAGTTCCTATAATACAATAATAGTAATAATATCACAGTTGGCATTGAGGATGATTTCTCTATAAGTATAATTTATGAACTTTAAGGTAAATATCTAGATTACTTATAAGAAATAAGTCCCTCAACTTGCAAAATCTTTCCATAGTTGTTAAGGAGAAAAATCACATAAGAGTTTATTCTATACCACATGAGAGTGTTAAAAAACAAAAGGTGTACTTGTTCACTATTTTGGCAGACATGAAGGATCTGCCAGCTGCAGCAAATGCTTTCTTCTCAACTCTCATATAACAAATTATCAAAGCACACGCCAGATTTTTTTCCTGTTGAATTATACTATAATATGCTTCAGTTACTTTTAGTAATTATGCATTTTTGTAGTCTGCCAGTACCTGCAGCTGTCTCTCATCCTGTTAATTTTTTTTAAATGAATGTCTTTAAAAATAAGCAGCTACAACAGCCAAACTTTACAGATGTACAGCCAAGAATAATATTTGAGAAACAAATGAAAAAATTGTCTTAGGCAGAAATGCTGTGTAATTCTTTTTTTTTAAATAAAATATACTGTATAACATGTGAATCATATAGGTTTTTTCAAGTTTTACCTAACTTGAAAAAAGAGTCATTCTTCATAATAAAGATATCACAAGAAAAATTTTATAGCAACTAGGAAACAAAAGTTATTTTTTGTATATAAAAAGTGCTTTTCATTGGAGGACAGACCCATAAGAAATTTAAGCTTCTTATTTGGTATTCCTGAGATGTATGAAAAGAACTTCAATTCAAAAAACATTTATCAAGTACTTATTGTTATAAGATTACCTGCACTGTCAGCTTTATCAATACTGTATTTTCTCTCAATAGTCTCTAATCAATAAAAGTGATACCAGGAAAAAGTCATTCTCAATGATTATGGAGAAGGTGGTTAGTATAGGTATTATAAACAGGATGTGACCTCTTTAATTTAAAAAAATGTGGTACCCAATGATCATATGTACATTTGAACAAGTGTCTTTCTATATTGAACAGAAGAGGATCCCTTCTCCCCTCAACTTAGTACAAGAAAACACTACTTCTTTGGAAAGCAGGAAGGCTAAAGAAATTGTGATACATGCATATAATGGAATGCTATTGTGCTGTAAGAAAGACAAAAGGAATGGTTTCAAGGAAACTTGGAAAAACTCATATGAACCAATGCAGAGTGAAGTAAGCAGAATCAGGAGAACAATTCATACAATTTTTGCAACATTATAAAGATGAACAAAAATGAAGGACTTTAGAATTCTGCTCAATAAATTAACCAGCCATAACTTCAGAGAACTGATGATGATACAGAATTTTCTCCTTTTTTCAGAGAAGTGATGGGCTAGAAGCAAAGCTTACTTATCACAAGGATGTTTATTTTTAAAAAGTCTTCCAGTAGGGGAAAACTTAGAGAAAGAAGACTGTAGTGAAAATGATACAAGAAAAAGAATTAAAGATAAGAATCAATAAAGCATTTTTAAAGGTATGCAAAATAGGGTAGAAGGAAGTTTTGAGGGAAACAAGTAAGGCAGTTTTGGAACTACTATGCTGAATTTATTCAATGCTTCAAAGAAAAAAAACAGGCAAGCCATACATGTAGAGTTTCATGATTCCACACACAATCTTCTTCATGTTTCTTTGTATGAGGGAATTTCCATATTTGCTGGTGTTTACCTAGTTAAATATATGTATGTATGTATGTATGTATATATATATATATGCACATATATATACTATATATATAGCTATGATTAAAATATTAGCTGAAATTAAACTTAAAGCTATGATTCTTTTAGGCATTATTTTCTGGGGAAAGTCTTACATTGTAAGAGTCAGAAGCAGGCATACAGATACAGAAAGGAGAGAGAACTTCAAAGTCAAATCTTATCATCAGAAATTACTACAAATTTCCTGAGTGATTATCAAATGGCCAATTAGTAAACAAAGCAAAAAAGATCATAATGAAAACTTCAACAGATAATCAAAGGTTATTTTATAATCATACTTTTAACAATTTTTTTTTTACTTTTCTTTTCTTTTTTTTTTCTTTTTTTTTATTGAAGCTTTTTATTTGTATAACATATGTATGGGTAGTTCCCCAACGTTGATCTTTACAAAGCTCTCCATTACAAATTTTACCCCCAGTCCCCTCCCCTCCCCTATATGGCAGGAAGTCCACTTTTAACAATTTTTAAAAAGCATCTTTTGAATTAATACATAATTTGACTGAATGTAAATCTGTCTTTTAAAATTATTTTTAAAAATTTACCCCTAAAGAATAGAAATAATATCTCCAGAGATAGATATCTAGTGACAAAACTACTACACAGTGTCAAATACAAACATGCACCAATGTACATGAGACCAATACAAATGTACTGTCTTATACAATGCTATCCATCTGTCCAGCCAAGTGTACAACAGATAGAGTACGAGGACTAGGCTTAGGAAGACTTATCTTCCTGAATTCAAATCTGGCCTCAGGTACTTACTAGCTATGTGGCCCTGGGCAAGTCACTTCTCCCTGTTTGCCTCAATTTCCTCATTTATAAAATGATCTGAAAAAGGTAATGGCAAAGTGTCTTTGCCAAGAAATGAAGACACAAAGAATAAATAGGACATGATTGAAAATGATTGAACAACAAAATCCAAACTTTTAAATATTTGCTTTAAAGTGAGATACATCTATTAAAGAGAGAGAGGTTTATAGTTAAAACATTGTGACACTTCCCACAAACATGGAAAAAATAGATTACAATTGAAAGAAAGTAGAAAAAGCATGAAGAAAATATTTGATTTGCTGGACATAAATAATAGTGAACAATCTTCATTATATTATATATATATTTATAAAGACATGAGATACAACTTAAGATTTATCAAAGTTGATACAATTTTATGGTCTCTGAATCTATAAATGAATTTGCAGAAGTGAAAATTGAATTGTCTTTAACATTCTCTTTCAAATATACCAAAAATTGTATACACATTTTTTTTTACAAATGAGATGATCTAAGTAGTATTCAAGAACACCTCTTCCTAAATAAGTTAATAGCACTATCTTTCAAAAATGGTATCATTCATCAAATAAAATTCTTAAATATAAACATATATATATGTATGTATATGTATATAATGGAAATGAAACCATTTTTACTGAACATTTATCTTCTGACAGTGTATTCTATTTTGAAACACTACATTAGCTTTGACATGTTGTATCGGTAAATTTTGGCAATATTCAATCATATTGACCCTGTCTCTTCAACTTCAAACCAAAGACAGCTAGAAAGGCTAAAGATATTTGGCAATGGAATGTTTTTCCATTTCTAATCTGTTGAATTTAAGCCAGTGATATAGGAGTAATTTGGAATTGTTAAATAATTATTACACTAACTGGCCATTCCACCAGAGACCATCACATACAGTGAAACCTTATTATTCAAATTCTTCTTGCAAAATGGCATTTTTTTCAATCCCAAAGAAAGCAATTTTACTTTACTCAGATTTTCAGCATGTTAAAAAAAACCTGAAATAATTATATAGCACTTATAAATGTGCTAGCCTTTTTGTTATTGTTAAATGATTTGCTATTTAGCGATCTAAATTGCTGTCAGAGGTAACATAGTTACATAGAACTACAAAATTGTAACAATAAAGAATTTAATTGAAGCAAAGACCCTTATGGATGTTTATGGGTAGATTAGATAACATTACATACGATGAGAAAGCCTGAATAGAATTTACATTTTATACAACTGTGCAAAGTACTCACATCAATGGAATCACAGATCAATTAAAAATTTAAACATTAATTAATTTCACCATCTGTTTTTCATTTTAAAGGAATGAGATAATGACAATAACATTAGAAATTATTTTAGAGATAAAAAAGACCAAAACATGTGGATTCAATGATAATCGAAATCCCACAAAATTTGAGTAGCTATAATACTAGTAGGAAAAAAAGCTTGAGACACTTCCTTATTCATATTTACTAGAGATGTAATAGTATTTTAAATAAAATTCTTTAATGATCAATAATCAGTTTCTGAGACATATGGCAACAAATGGAATATTATGTCCAATCAAAGGACATTTATATGAAAGAGGAGCACTTCAGGAACATTCTCTAGTAGTGTTGCTCTCTCGTTTTATGCATGAATAACTTTATTAAGTAAAAGGTTTAACATGTAAAAGTGAACAAAATTTTATCTTTATTTTTTCATAATAACTTTTTATTTGTTAGAATACATGCAAAGATAGTTTTCAACATTCACCCTTGTAAAACTTTGTTGGACAAATTTTTAAGATATCATTTACTCTAAATGTATAACTCCAAAGACTTTTTTTTTTTTTAATAGATTCTCAGAATAGATTTTGCATGTAGTAGCTAGTGAAGATTTTATACGGTACTTTGCACATTACAGGTACTTAATTAATGCTTGTAATAAATACCATTTTAGTGATCATCTATTCCAAATAGCTCTTTTTTTTAAAGAACTAAAGGCATAAAAAGGTAAAGTTATTTGTCCAAGATCATGTAGCTAATAAGTGGAAAGAGATCAATCTAGAACTAAGCATTCACAATGCAGGACTTTTTCCATTATACTATGCCATGATAATTCAAAAATGTAGCTTACAAAACTACTGAAAACTCCTAGAACTTGGACCAAATATTGGTTGAAATGGATATGAGTAAATTCAATTGAACACACAGGAGAAAATGACTATTTACTGGGAGGGATGAGTTCACTATAAGTAATCAATAAATCAACAAGCATTGAGTAAGCTCCTGTATTGTGTTAAGCAGGCTCTGTGCTCTGGTGGGGTAGGCATTGGAGACATGAAGACAAAAAAAGTAAGAGTTCTTATCCTCAAGGAATTTACATTATGGCATGGAATAAAACATATGGACATATACATTCCAAATACATGCTAAATAAATGAGGCAATTCTTTAGGGAGAAGCATTAGCATTTGGGTGGGGGAGAAAGAACAGTCAGAAAAATCTGAATACAGGAGGTTGAAAAGTGTCACATTAGTGAACAAATGGTTAAAGATCTGATGTAAAGGAAAACCAATAAAGATATACATTTCCCACAATTAAATATGTTTAATCATTCCAAAATTAAATTAAGGCAGATTAAAATGTTCAGTTGAATCATAGAAAAAATTAAAAACTTATCTTATAAAAATTTATCTCATTGTAGGCAATAAAACTAAAAGAATGAATTTGAATATAGTAGCAACTAATATTCTTATTACATATTATAGAATATAATCAAATGAAAAAATAATAACTTTTTACTAAGTGAAATAATAAATGCCATTTATATAGTACTTTCTGGTTTGTAGAATGATTTCCTCATAACAAACTTGAACTAGGTAATAATTATCTCAGTTTTGCATAGTTTGATATCTGTGCTATAAGATGCTCCCCCTCTTTGAAAGGATCATTCTATGCCAGGAAAACCATCAATTTATATTGAATTCAGACTGCAAAACTCAGAAAATATAATCACAATTTGTATGGTCAGTAAAAATTTGCCAATTTTGCACCATGGAAAACTTGGGAAGAAAAAATAACAGAAAGGACAAAGGTGAATCGAAAAACAAATTCAGAGAAAACAACAAAAAAATTCAGAGAAACAATAAGAGTTTCATGGTACCTTCTAATTAATTATGACTCCCTTCTACTACTAATATCTATGCAACCTTGAACAGGCTGCTTAATTTCTGAGTCTCAACTGTCCCATTTTTAAAATAGGGGGCTGGCCTAGATGGCCTCCAAAGTTCTTTTCATATGATCTTATCATTCTACAGCAATTGAAACAAGTTTAACTGGTGAAAACAAAACGAATTGTTTGAAGAAGTTTAAAGATTTATTGTGAAAAATCTGGAAAGAGTAATCGCCACAAAATTATTTTAAATAGATGAAAAAACTTGATTGTAAATAGGGAAGAAGATGTTTGAAACAAATGACATATAATTTGAGAATGCCTTGACTAAATTGTTATGACAATACTGACTGGCATAATGTGTAGCTAGTAATTTGCCCTCAAATATGGGTTGACAAAAATATCCGCACAATTTTAAATATACAAATTGAAAATTATTTTATAAGCATGAAGAATATCAGTGATAATAATAGACCATCAATTGTGTCCCAGTTCAATTTGATTCAACCTGCACTTAAGCGCTCACTATGAGCAAGGCACTGGGGAGATCCAAATATTTCTGCCCTTAATATCCAGGAAACTGTCAAGGCTTCAAGGAAGTTATGATGTAATAGGGGATATATAATACATACGCAAATATATATCACAAATATGAGTGTGAACAAGGCAAATGAAGAATGTAGATTATGTTTTGCAAGAAATAAGAAAGAGGTAAGATAACGTTCACCTTAGGGATCAGGAAAGGCTTTACAAAAAAGGTAGCAAAGGAGAGTTCCAAAAATGGAAATATAAAAAGGGAGCGTTCCAAGTATAGAAAGCGATTATCTTACAAACATAAAACTTGGAGAGGGTAAGATAAGTTCAAGGAATAGTTAGCATTACAGTTTGGCAGGTACATACAATACTTAAAATGGAATAGAGTGAAATAATGGTATAAAGGAAGCTTGGAACCAGATGGTAGAAGAATTTAAAGGTCAGATATAGAAGTTTACATTTACTTCTACAGCAAATGGGGAGCTATTGAAGGATTTTAAACAGAACAAACACCTGGTGAAACTGGTATACATTAAGATTACTTTGGCAGCTTTGTGAACAGTATTGAAAAGAGGAGGACATTTAAACAGAGAACAATTTGGAATATTCTAACACTGAGTACTGCAATAGTTGTTTGTTTTTCATAGTGAAGAGAATCAATGGGGCGATGTATTGGACTCATGTGTAATCTGGATTTAAGTGAGGCAGAGTTGCACAAAGTCATCAGTCTCACTCCCTCTTCCAAAATCACTGCAAGTCCAGTGGCAGGACAAAAGTTAGAATTGACAATGACCCAGGAATGCAGTGGATGACCTTCCATGTCTGACCACACTCTAAATGCCCCAGAGCACCTGTTTCATTCACCTTCATGGCTACTGGGACAAATATTTATTGCATAGTTGCAACTAAAAACCAATGATTTGGGAGATTCTGATTTCCCCATTTTTCTTTTATCCTCACTTTGAGACCTCAATCTCTGAAGGTTGAGCTAACCTCTTCATATCTCACTCTGGTAGTGTTCTAATCAGGTTTGGGTAGGGATAGATTTGTGGAATAGATTGCCCAAGCCTGGGGAGAGGGGGTGCTATTTTAGAAGTAAATGACAATCAAAGTTCAGTTCCAATCCTCATTGTAATATTCATTCTCTCATTAATTGTAAATTAATCAGAGTTGATTGCCACACTCAGTAATACCCCCACTTCCCATGAACATAGAAGTCTGAGCCTGCCCAACATGATTATCTTTGGTATAAGAGAGAGAGAGATGTTCAAACAGTGCTGGTGTTATTAATAAAATGATTAAGTTACCCAGAAATTATGTCTCTTGAAAGTTTTTAAATGCCAATAATTCATTTAGCAATTTATTTACAATTTAGCAATAATTCATAAGGTAAATAAATCATCTAGACCAGAAGCTCTTAAACTAAGGTCTGTGAACTTAAAAAAAAAGGTTTTAGTAATTTTTTCAGTATTATTAGTTTTGCCTGTAATCCTATATATACAATTTTATACAATTTAAAAATATTCTGAGAAATGGTTCATGGACTTCATCAGACAGCCAAAAAGTCCATGAAGAAAAAAAGGTTAAGAAACCCTGATTAGATGCATATCACGTCTCCAAAAATTTCTCTCATCACAAGATAATGTTGTTGGCTGATTTTCCCAAGTTCTGAACACAGAATGAGATAAGTTATATATAATAATAGGCACTACCTTGCATTGCTATGAAAAGTTTTAGAAAGACTTTTTATTTATATCTTCTTTAGAATCAATGATTTTGTCTCTAAGGAATTATTTATTCTAGTAAGATGTTAATTCAAGTCAGACACTACTAAGAACTAGAGATGTAAAGAAATGCAAAGATAGTCCTGCTTGCAAATTCATATTTAATAGGGGAAATATCATGTAAATAAGAAGATATGTGATATATCTATATAATTATATAAGATATAAGAGATGTGTGTGTGTGTGTGTGTGTGAGAGAGAGAGAGAGAGAAAGAGAGAGAGAGAGAGAGAGAGAGAGAGAGAGAGAAAAAGAGAGGGAGAGGGAGAGGGAGAGAGAGAGGGAGAGGGAGAGGGAGAGGGAGAGGGAGAGGGAGAGGGAGAGAATCCACAAAGTAGAGGATGTCTCTGATTCTATGGTTTGTCCACAATAGTTTCAAACATCAGGGAATTTCCAGACCAACCCTGAAGGAGTTGAGATTGGATAGATAATTCCTTCTGAATATATTACTTTAGAGGAATTGTATGGGATATGGTTTCTAGGACTGGGGCACGAGAGAAATAACTATAAAGGATTTGTTAGATCATTTCACTGAAGAAAATGAAAATTACATTAGAAGAGAACAGATTTCTACAGGTAACGTGGTTTGCTTCCTTTT
The DNA here is from genome assembly GCA_023553655.1 of Myrmecobius fasciatus. NCBI lineage: Eukaryota > Metazoa > Chordata > Mammalia > Dasyuromorphia > Myrmecobiidae > Myrmecobius > Myrmecobius fasciatus. The sequence continues at coordinate 56,060 of JAJPUD010008413.1, forward strand.
CTATAGGATCACTGGTTAAATTCTTTGTAAAGATTTCCAGTCTTTAAGGCAATTTTATATTTAACCAGACAAAATGGGATTCTTAAAAAAATACTGAAGTTATCAAATGAAGCTTAGGCAACAATGTGCCTTGCCCACAAAAAGCACTGAAGAAATAAATGCTCACTTGCAATAATGTAGGCAAATGTAATTTGATCCTTAAAATGTAACTATGAATTTTTACCATAGCATAATAATCAGAAGCAAATGTCTTTCAAATTTTGTGAATGCAAGAAAGAACAAAATATTTATCTTTCAAGTTTGTAAGAAATAAAAGCTGAAAAAAAGTATTGCTCTCACTAAAAACTGAACTCCTCCTTAATGTAAAAGAGCTTAAAATGATGGAAGCATGCATGATAGGCGCCACTTTGGAATGTAGCAACTAAAATGATAAATAGCTGATAATATGCTTGCAGATGACAGAGAAGATTTGACAAACTATTAAATAATTCCTCCATGATCACAGTTCTTTCCTGAAAAGACTATCCTCTTATCATACATACATCTATCACCTTTACATTTCATTTCAAGACATTTAAGACCACTGCTATATTCATCTCTAGTAAAAGGTGGGGGGGTGGGGAGAGGAAGGGACAGAGAGAGAGAGAGAAAGCATAATAAAACATCAAGGTTAACACCACAATATTTACAAACAAAATAAAATATGTTATTTCCTCTTAAAATGGTTACTCCAACTACTGGCAGGGTTAGGAACAACAGTTGCAATTTTTTCTCTGCCAAATGTGCACTTTTAAGGCAAAAATTCAAAGAATAGTTCTGCAATGTATTAAAATGAGTACCTCATTACAGAGAATAATGTATCATCATTTTTTAAAGTGCTAAAATCTGGGAGTAATTTGAACTTTAGAACAGAAATATGACCCCAAAATGTCAAAGGAATAACAATAATCCAACAGCACATTCAAATTGCATATAAAATGCATATTCTTCCTATGGAAAACAAATAATTTTAAAAAACTACTAAAAATTTACATAATGTAATTTTATCATGGAATCATCAATAAGATGTTTAAAGAGTAGATTTTCCTATTACATATTGAAATCACACAGGAAAGCTTAGTTTATGGAGTTATAAATATAAGCTGAGATCACAATGATTTAAAAACTTTCAAGTTCCATTGTTTTTGGAAGTGTTTCTAGTTACTTTAAACCATATTGATGTTTAATTTCCTTAAACTTTACTGTTTTTCACAGTCATAGAATTCTGGACTTTTAGAGTTGAAAGATTTCAGGGATCATCTAGTCCAATTTTTAGATTTGAAAATTGGTCCTGGTAAAATCACAATGCTAGTTAGAAGCAGAGTGCTTAGTGGGTGTAACTGTCAGCACTCTGAGAATGTGTACTACAATCTATTGGATGCTCCACTTAAGGAACAAGGAATGCTTGGTTTTGAAGCCTGTCCTGGACACTTAATATCTATGCAACCTTGGAAAAATCACTTAATTTGAGTCTCATTTTTCACAACTTTAAAATGGAGAAAAAATATCTGGAGTACTCATCTCAGGGCTATGATGAGCCTTAAAGGAGATAATATAAATAAAGCAAAAGTTAAAGTTCTATATAAGTGTTAGTTGTTATGTTCTCTTTTCTACTGTTGTCCATTTTTTGTGTTAGTTTTCCTTTTTCAAATGGACTGTAAGTTCCAAAAGAAGATAACCAGGATAATGTGGGGTGAAGTCATCATCCTAGGTGGATCAAAGGAACTAGTCATGCTTAGCTAAAAGAAACAATATGGGGGAGGGGAAAGGGAGAGAGACTAACAACTGTTTTCACATATTTGAATGGTTTTCACATGGACGAGAAAATAAACTTGTTTTATATCATTCCAGAAGGTAGAAATGGGAACAATGGATGGAACTTGCAAAGGGACAGATTTAGGCTTGATATAAATAAAACATTGCTAAATATCAATATTATCAGAATCAGACATTTTTATTATAATGAAATCTAAATCTGCCCCTCTGCAAGTGATCTAAAAATGAACAGCCTACTTTTTTTTCTTTTATTTTATTTGCAAAACCTATGTATGGGTAATTCTTCAACACTAACCCTTACAAAGCTTTCTGTTGCAAGTTTTTCCCCCCTACTCTCCACCCCTCCCCTAGATGGCAGGATATCCACTACATGTTAATTATGTTAAAATACTTGACAAATTGAATATATGTATGCATATTTCCACACTTATTGTTGTGCAAGAAAAATCTTATCTACAAGAAAGACATATCAGATAAAGGAAACACAATGTAAGCAAACATCAATCGAGAGTATGAGAATGTTATGTTGTGGTCCGCATTTCACATCCCTCTCTCTGGGTGTATATGGCTTTCTTCAGTGAACAATTGGAACTGGTTTGAAACATTTCATTGTTGAAGAGAGCCATGTCCATCAGAATTGATCGTCATATAGTACTGTTGTTGCGTGTATAATGATCTCCTGGTTCTGCTCATTTCACTCAGCATCAGTTCACATAGGTCTCTCCAGGCCTCTCTGAAATCGTCCTGCTGGTCGTTTCTTACAGAACAATAATATTCCATAATATTCATATACCATAATTTGTTCAGCCATTCTCCAACTGAAGGGCATCTATTCAGTTTCCAGTTTCTAGCTACCACAAAAAGGGCTGCCACAAATATTCTTGCACATGTGGGGCCTTTTCCTTCCTTTATGAATTCTTTGGGATATAAATAGAGATGCTGCTGGGTCAAAGGGTATGCACAGTTTGATCACCTTTTGAGCATAGCTACAAATTGCTCTCCAGAATGGCTGTATCCGTTCACAGCTCCACCAGCAATGCATCAGTGTCCCAGCCTTCCCACATCCCCTCCAACATTCATCATTAATTTTTCCTGTCATTTTAGCCAATCTGACAGGTGTGAAGTGGTACCTCAGGGTTGTCTTGATTTGCATTTCTCTGATCAATAGTGATTTGGAGCACCTTTTCATATGACTAGAAATAGTTTTAATTTCATCCTCTGAAAATTGTCTGTTCATATCCTTTGACCATTTATCAATTGAAGAATGGCTTGAATTCTTATAAATATGAGACAATTCTCTATATATTTTAGAGATGAGACCTTTATCAGAACCCTTAAATGTAAAGATGATTTCCCAATTTATTGCTTCCCTCCTAATCTTGACTGCATTGCTTTTGTTTGTACAAAAACTTTTTAACTTAATATAGTCAAAGTTATCTATCTGGTTTTCAATTAAGAGTTCCAGATCTTCTTTGGACATGAATTTATTCCATCTCCATAGGTCTGAGAGGTAAACTATATTACGTTCCTCTAATTTACTTATAATATCACTCTTTATATCCAGATCATGAACCCATTTAGATCTTATCTTGGTATATGGTGTTAGATGTGGGTCAAGCCCTAATTTCTTCCACACTAGTTTCCAATTTTCCCAGCAGTTTTTGTCAAATAGTGAGTACTTATCCCAGAAGCTGGGGTCTTTGGGTTTATCAAAGACTATATTGCTATAGTTATTGCCTAGTTTGTCTTGTGATTCTATCCTATTCCACTGATCGACTACTCTATTTCTTAGCCAGTACCAAATGGTTTTGATGACCGCTGCTTTGTAATATAGTTTTAGATCTGGTACAGCAAGTCCAACATCATCAGCCTTTTTGGAACAGCCTACTTCTAAAGGCAAGGATTTTTCTCTTTATCAGAGATCTTAAAGAAAAGGTTGGATGAACATTTGTTGAAGATAGTATAAATGAGGTTTCTGTTTAAATATAACTGGACTAAATGATCTCTGAGGACCATTCTAATTATCAGATCCCATGATTATGATGCTTTTCTGGGCATATAGGACATGGTTAACACAGATATGTTAACTGAAATGCTGAAGATGATAATGAATATAAAAACAATTCAACTGTGAATATATTCATAAATTCAAGCCTCATTTTATTTGGATTATGGGACAGTCACAGAGAAGGAAAGGTCCATTTAAAAAAGAATCCACAAGACATGTAGAGAAGTAAAATCAGAGTCTTCTTCCACTTATTTTCTAAGGAATTTTTTTTCTTTCTTAAATACCTGACTCATTTTGAAAGAATAAATTTTTAGAAGAATGAATATTGTGTTAAAACATATTAAGTGTTTAAAATAATGCTGTTACAAGATAACTGTATAAATTTGTACACATATATTAGATTTGTCATATATTTTAATATAGTTAACATGTATTGGACTACCTGCCATCTAGGGGAAGGGGTAGGGAGAAGGAGGGAAAAATTTGGAACAGAAGGCTTTTGCAAGGATCAATGTTGAAAAATTACCCATGCATATGTTTTGCAAATAAAAAGCTTTAATAATAAAAAAAATTACCTGATTTTTATTATATCATAATGTTTTCCCCAAAATATGTAATAGTTGTTTCAATCATCAAATGAAAAGTTTGGCCTAAATCAGTAGTTCTTTACTTAGTGTTCACAGACGGGTTTTTTTTTTTTTAAGTATCTTGATAAAGGTATTTCAGGACAACTATTTCTACATAATATAATTTATTTTATGTATCAGAAAACATTTGGTAAAGGAGTCTGAAAGCTTCACCAGCATGTCAAAGAGGGGGGAAAAGTCAAGAACCTTGATCTGGATGATCTTTTAAAGTCCCTTATAGTTCCAAATTCCAAGATCTTTATAAATTTAGGAGGAGGAGGTCTTCTCTATCTCTTTTAGCTCAAATCCCTCTTGAGCTCATGTCCTTTCCTTCTTATTTCCCTCCTCAGATTTTTAGCCTTTTCTTTCTAGAGCTTTTTAATCAGTTTGAATCTATGACTTCTTTTAGCTTTTGTCACTTTCTTTATATGCTATTAAATTTCTCATCACCAAATTCAAATTCTCACTTTTTTATTACAGTTTTAAAGCTCTCCAAAATCATCTTCACAATTATTTCTGTTTCTAATCTCAGTCCTATTTTTATTAAAATTTTTTATTTTCAAAACATATGCATAGATAATTTTCAACATTCACCTTTGCAAAACTTTGTGTTCCAAAAATTTTTCCCTCTCTTCTTCCCACCCGCCTCCTTTAGATGGCAAGTAATCTAATATGTTAAACTTCTTCAATTCTTCTCTACATATTTCCACAATTATCATGATACACAAGAAAAAATCTAATCAAAAAGGAAAAATAATGAGGTACAAAGTCAAAATTGAAATAGTTCCTCTCCTCCAGAAGCTTACAATCCACTGAAATACAGACTAGCAGAGAATAGAACACAAGAAAACAATGACATGATGAAGAGGAGTTTTGAGGAATGTTTGGGATTTTAAAAGTTTCATATAAGAAACCATAAAATGATTTCTTTTCTCAGGAGAATGTAAGGCAAGATCTTCTGTAGAGAGCAAGAATGCAGACCATGGTATAGGATTATAAAGAAGAAGAAAAAGTTTGGAATAGCAATTTTGGGGACTATGATAGAGAATTAATCAAGGCAGGATAAAAATATTTCTATGCAGCAGTAAGGACCTGGTTGAGATTACATAAGAAATTCACAATAAACTCAACACATTTGTGTGATATATGTCAGCTCTATAGCATACAAGTAGGTGCAAAGAAGATGGAGGTAGAGGCAAGAAGGTTAAGGTTTTACAAAACACAAGCAGTGAGAGGATAAGGGAGCAGGAGAACTCAAGAATGTATAATATTTTAAAGCTAAAAAAGATTCAATAACATTTTAAAGCTTAATAAAGTTTAAAGCTTTAGCAAGTTATACAGCATCAACTACTATTCAAAATAGAACACACAAATTCACAATCTTGTGTGTGCAGTGTTAACTACATGTCTATCTAAAAGTATTGGATTTTTATGATTTTTAGTTAATCTTAACAATTGAATCTTAATTCAATAATAATTGAATGAACAAGTAAATATCAGGTAGTGTCTTGACTCCATTTACTGGGGAGGAGAATGAATACATAGGTGCAATGCTGGAGCTCTCTATACTAATAAAATCATAGGTCCTGACCCTGTCACTACTCCAATGGCATTTTTAAGGAATCAGGATAAGAGGGGAAAATAATCTGTGTTTTCTTCTATCAGCTAAATTGGTTTGGTAGCAGAAATTTTGGAGGAGAAATGTGAGAGTAGTGAGACATCATCAAGGGAGCCAGGAAGCCAAGTACTGGGATTAGCTAATAGCAAAAGAGCTACAAATCTGTACATACAAGGAAAACTGAAGCCTTTCCAGGTAGATACACAAATGGACAGAGAAAAGGAATCAGAAACTTTTTGATCATAAGGTTAAGGTGTTATCAGAAAATTTAACCATTATACAAGACAAAACAAAACAAAACCAGAAACAAGATCACAGACGTATTACAGAATATATTATATAATTGTAATTTATGTGAAAAAGGAAGAAAATAGAGAACAGTAAAGAACTTGTTTTTTAAACTGACAATGCAACATGAAAGATAAGAGGATAAATATGCACCTTTCTCAGTTTTACAGACAAACTTTTCTTCTTAGGATCATAGATTTAATGCTGAAAGGTGCTGAGACTTTCATTTTCCAGAGGAAAATAAGGCACCTGAGAGGTTAAGTGCCTTTTAGAGAGTCACATAATTAAAGTGTGAATTTGCATGTGGAACTAGGTCTTCCTGACTCTAAATCTAATTGAGCATTGTTAAAAACAAATGGAAGAGTAAAAGAAGCTGTCACAATAATAATGATGATGATAGCTAACATTTATATAGCTCTTACCACCAGGCACTATGCTAAGTGCTCTACAATTTCTCCTTTGATTCTCACAACCATCTTGTAAAGGAAGAGCTCTTATAATCCTCATTCACAGATTCCATGGATTGCCCAAGGTCCCACGGCTGTTCAGTGTCCAGGGGCAGATGGGAGCTCCTGGCACTCTCAAAGAGAATGAAAATAAAGCAATGACACTCCTCTGTGGTAAAATAATCATGGTTGCGCTTTAGTTTTTTTTGAAAAGTTAACTAATAAGTGAAAAAACCCGAGAACCTTTGCAAGTAGATTAGCTCTCCTGGGAGCTGCTGGGGGTGTATTTGGGGAAGGCAATGCCTAGCACAAAAAGGCCAGATCCTCCCCCATATCCAAACTGTTGGCCCCTCTCTACTCACAGCTTCCTTTAAGTTTCAGCTAAAGTCCTACCCTCTAAAGAAGATATTTTCTAATTCTCATGAATACAGATGCCTTTGAGGATTATCTCCAGTTATCTTGATTGTCATTTCGGTAGAAATCTATTTTCAAAAGGTCTCTTCCTAACAGACTGTGAGCTTCCTGAGGACAAGGACTGTTTTTGTATTTTCTTTCACTTAGCCCAGTGCCTGACACATAGCTGCTTAATAAATGCTTATTGATTGATTGACATGAGACTATTGGTTTATTTATGTCATGATGACCATTCAGGAGCAGCAGTGTTAGTGATTTTCAAAAGATTTGGAAAGTATGTAGAAACACAAGGTCTTATTGAAAAGCAACAAAAAAGCATAATAACCCTTCCTAATATGAATGCTGAGGGCCAGAGCTAATCCCCATCTCTACTATAGCTGCTGCATAAAGGTGATAATTTGATCTCTGTTATACATAAATCTATGACACATTAATGAGCATTGATATAGTATTTTTACTACATATATGAGACTAGACAGTCTAAAGTTCTAAATGGTAAAGGAAAGAAACTCTTTTAAAAGTATCTTCCTTGATTTAACAGAGTATTACTCATGATGCCTAGTGTCAAAAAAGGTCTCAGATATCCTAGGTGCTCAGTAAAAATTTGCTGACCTGATTGAATGAATAAATCATAAGTTTTCTTAGCTGATTTCATACTTTGCTAAGTAGGGCCCATGCTGCCAGTGCCCTTGGTATTTCCTAATTATATTAGTGACTCACTTGAAATTATATTCCTTTATAACCAAAATAATATATAATAATACTAATAATGCCATGATATTCCTTTAGAGACTTAAGATAAATTATTGGGTAGAATATTAAATGCATAAATATAATGAAGCAGCTACTATTATATAATAGGCCATTAAAGTACTATGATTAATCCAGACATTCTAATATTTAATACTCTTTTCTCTTAAATTTTCTTGTTTTGGGGAAAAAAAGACATTTTCTTTAGAAAAAATAGCAGCCAAATTTGACAGTTTTATTATTTGTTTACTGCTACAATATTAACAACTTATTACAGCAATATAACTCTAACCCCAAATTTTACTATGCTTTTATTAAGGATGGTTTTACAAGAAATGAGACAATTGTTTAAAAAAATTTTAAAGGCAAATTATTCACATATTTTAAAAGATTCTTTATATTTTAAATATCAATCTTGTAAAAGCTTCATAATTCATAGATTAAAAAAGGGATGAGCCATGACCATACTCACTGATTTAATATTTCAATTAACTATAAAACTAAGGGAAAAAAGTTTATTAAATACCACATGATCTAAATTCTGTGTCTCTAAGCCTATTTCAGAAAAGGAATCCTTATTTTGGCTTTCAGAAAAGTTGGCTGGGGGGTTTTCAGTGGCCCAATGCTACGGATCACTAATTGGAGCAAAAGGGCAAAATAAAAATGCAATGGGCAGCATCTAACAACTTTTACTGCTCCTTGTTTGTTCTTATTCCAAATCTAACAAGTAGATTGAAAGTGACTATTTTGTGGTAGCAATAATGAATACTCTACTCTTGGACCACTCTAATAATTTTTAATCACCAAAGACATTGATAACAAGACACAGAAATCAGAATAGTTTTAAATAATAAACAAATTTAAAAAAAAACCAAGAATAACATGGAGATAATTACATATCATGGCTTATCTTTATTTATTTATATTCCTTTCTAGAAAGTATTAATAAGCAACTCCCCTCCCCCCAACAAATACACATAGCCCTTATCTTCAGGCTCCAAAAAATAAATAACTTCTGGCTTTCATTGTCTATTGTTCAGAGGCAGTTTCAATGCTTTAGATTTCATTAAGGGTTTTGAATCTCCCCAGGGTCTAGGTTAACACTAAAGTAGGTTCAGAGATGTATCTTGGTCCACAGCTAAATTTTGTATCCTATTTTTGAAACCTTTTATATAAAAGGAACCTCAGGGCAACATAGCGTTTTTTTTTCTTCTTCTTCTTCCTGTTTTGCAGTAACAATCATACTGGAAACCTTTTCACAGGTCTAACAAGAATCAAAATTCTCTAATTCTCCTAAGGAAGATTCTGAAGGAATATTGAGACTGTGTGGCTTAGTGAAAAGAATGACAATTACAAAGTCCTAGATTCCAATAGGCTTCAAACACTTTCAAAGTGAAATCTACTTTGTGATCAAGAATCTCAGTGACTGTTAAGTTTCCACATCTGTAAAATAGGGATATAATAGTGGCAACTGAAACATAAGGTTCTTGTGAGGATCAAATGCAATAATGTTTTAGAAGCACTTTGCCAACCTAAAGAGATACATAAATGTAAGATATGATAAGAAGGAGGATGGTGATACGATATACTTTAATCTGCCTTTCTAGGTGTTCCAAAAATGATTTCTATGTACTTTGTCCAGACCCAGAGAAAATTAATGAATAATTGCATTGGTTTCATTCATTCAGAATGCTTAAGATTCTGTAAGCTAGGCTTTAGTAATAATATGTAAACCACGAACTACCAAAAGAGCAGGCTGGTTTTCAAAGAGGCTGAGGAACTAGAAACCAAATTGCTAACATTTGCTGGATTATGAAGAAAGCAAACAATATATAATATGGAATTATATTTCTCAATATGGAAAGCTCTAAGAGAGTTGGGAATACTAGATCATCTTATTTGTCTCCTAAGAAATCGGTATATAGGCCAAGAAGCAACAATTAGAATTGAATATGGGGCAACTGATTGGTGGAGACTAGAAAAGGAGTATGACAAAACTGTATATTGCCACTAATTAATTTATATACAGAATACATCATCTGAAAATGTCATGCTGGATGAATCAAAAGCAGAAATTGAGGTCTCAGAATATGCAGATATGCAGAGCTCATACTATTCTGATGGCTGAAAGTGAAGAATTATGAGAAGCCTATCAATAAGGATGAAGTAGAAGGGTGTAAAAGCTGGCTTGATACTCAAAATTAAACAAACTGAGATTGTGACAGCTGGTCCCACTGATGCAATGGGAACTGTGTCCCCCTGATCTTTGTGGATGGTGGGCCACCCAGCCTGGGGAAATTCCTGGAAGTGATCCCCATCCACCTGAATCTCCCTTGGTAAAGCTACCTGGTTTCCCAAAGTCACCCACCTACAAATGATCTGATAATTACTTTGATCTGGGAAACAATCACCACCTTTTATTTAATTCAAAATTAGCCTCTAATTGCTCCCTAACCCCAAACCATAGAAACATAATATAATCAAAAGCTGCACCCCAAACCTTTGCTAATTTCCTATCAGGATTTGGCCCACTGGGAAGTTACTTCTCAGTGTAAATCCATCTTTGCTAAAAACCTACCTTTGCTAAATTCTTCTTTGGAACTAGCCCTATGGGAAATTGTTTCTCAGTGTAATATTTTTTTTTTGCCAAAAACCTTGCCTGCTGATTGGGACTGTAAATTCTTTTGCAAAAACCTGCGACACTGACCTGGGGACTCCATTGCTGTTAGGGTATTTCTCACCCTTAATTTCTCACACCTCAATACCATCATCTCTTGGCACAAAGAGGGAGAAGAAATGGAGGCAATATCACTTTTCATATTCTTAGACTCAAAGACCATTGTAAATGGTAACTTAAACCATGAAATTTAAAAAATGCTGGCTTAATGGAAGAAAAGTTATGGCAAATCTGGACAGTCTACTAAAAAGCAAAGCTATTGCCTTGTTGACAAAGGTTCATATAGTCAAAGCTATGGTTCTTCCAGTAGCAATGTATGGTTGTGAGAGATGGGAGAGAAAGCTGAGTACTGGAGAGTCAATACTTAAGAATTGTGGTGCTGGAGAATACTTGAGAGTTTTTTGGATAGTAGGGAGATCAAATCAGTCAATACTAAAGAAATTCAGACAATTCACTGGAAGGTCAAATACTGAAGCTAAAACTTAAATAATTAGCCACATAATGAGAAGTAACCCTTTGGAAAGGACCTTGATATTGGGAAAAGTTGAAGGGAAAAAGAAGGAGATTTCAGAGAATAAGATGGATAGAGAGTATCATGGAAGGAATGAACATGAGCTTGGACAGACTTTGAAAGATGGTAGAGAACAGAAAGATTTGGCATGCTATGGGTCCATGAAAAGTCAGATATAATTGAATAAACAACAAAAGAGAAAATCTCAATAAACTTTTGGCAAGATTTCTGGTCCCAGTCTAAAGTTTCAGTACTATTGCTGAGTTTTCTTCATTTTAATAAGTCTATAAATCTATGACTAAAACAAATGAAGATATTATGGTAGATTGAGAAGAGAAAGGCTGCTATTATTGGCCAGGGGAACAACCTGAACTGATTCTTCAGTCCAAAGTATTTGGCTATCTGTCCGCTAGTAAGGCTACAGCTAAAATTGGAAGCTCCTATCCTCATTTATTTATGCGACAGCTAGATAGCAAAACTGGCTTTGTGATATTTTATTGATAATTTATCAATGAATTAATAAAGGGCCAACCTTTAGCACAGTACTTTTTAGAAGGAGGAAGAAAGTGAGAGCAAGAGAATAAATGAAAAAAGGAGGGAGGGAAGAAGTGGGGAGAGAGAGAGAGAGAGACAGAGAGAGAGAGAGAGAGAGAAAGAGACAAATGAATCTATCGTTAAGTTTTAGAGTTAAAGAGAACATTATTGATAAGTAGCACAATTCTCTCATTCTAAAGATGAAGCTGAAAAAGAATAAGGAATTTTCTTGAGGTCACAGAGTTAGTATTAGAAACAGGACTAGACTTGTAGTATTTTTACTTCCAATCTATGAGAGTATTTCCATTACAATACAATAGCATGCTTAGGTTGCATTCCTGCCTCCTTCTCTTCCCCGGGCCAGTGTCCATAAAAGTCAAAATTATTTACATAATTCTTTAGATTTTATAGCAGTAGTGACTAAATGTAACTGAATTAAACCCCTTCATACTGTCAAATCCTGTGTGTGTGTGTGTGTGTGTGTGTGTGTGTGTGTGTGTGTGTGTGTTGGAGAGGAGCATGACCTGTGTTATGAGCAAAAATGACCTTTTAAATTGTCTGTGATTCTTTCCTGGCATTTCCACAATGAATCAGCCCTGGCTTATTGCCTGGGCTGACTTAAAATGGAATCCAGCATCATGAGTAGTAACAGTTTTTAAAACGAATAGCATTTTAAGATGTTTGCAGATTTCAGGATTCATTCTCTTAACACAGAGGTAAATGGAATGTTCAGATGATAAACAAGGGAAAATGGGATTCTATTATGTATTTCACACATAAGGTATAATTAATTATCAGAACTAAAGTACTTGCACTCTATGATAAAAGGATCAGTTAAGGGATATTTGAAGTAACAAAGGTTTAGTAATTATGATGCTAAAATCTAACCCCTAACTTCACATAACAAATACATTCAATTCTCTTTAATGCTTAAAAAACTCAAAAACCAAAAACATCCTTTCCTTTTTCCAGCCATTGATAACATCAAGCTATACTACCATACTATTTCTTTTCTCATTCATAACTAAACTCTTAATAAGTCTACACTGGCTACTTTTAATTCTTTATCATCCATTAACAACTACTTAGTCTCTTGCTTGCTTTAGACTCCACTAAAAGTGCTCTCTCCAAGGTCTCAAAAGAATTCTTTAATTGATAAATCAGATGACATTTTTCAGCCTTCATTTTTCTTAACCTTTTGCAAGGATTTATGCTATAAACTTTCCTTTCTCCTTCCTGTGCATCCATTGACATTATTCTTTTTTGATTCTTTTACCTGTTGAAACATTTTTTCTATTTATTTTGCTGATGCAACTTTTCTTCTTGCTCCCTAAGTATGGGAGCCTCCTAAAGGCTTTTCCTACATCTTCTCATTTCTCTATAAATACTCTCTTGATGATCTTATGGGTTAAATAACCCTCCCTTGGGTTGAATAACCACCTCCATACAGACCATGCTCAAATTTACATAATTAGCTCTAATTTCATCCCTAATTTTCTTCCTTTCATTTCCAAACATTTCACTCAATCAATAAATATTTAGGGAGCTCCTACTATGGGTGAAGCCCTGTGATAAGCACTGAGAATACAAATATGAATAAAGAAAGTCTCTATCCTCAAAATAGTCAATCTAATGGAAAAAAAAAAACCACAAAAGAATGCTGAAAGGGCAAAGAAAATATAAACTATTTTATTCTTCTTCCCCCAGAAAAAAAATGAGCTTAAGGGTAGGTGACTATGCCCTTTTAAAAAACTTTGCATCTTAATAACACAAGAAATAATTAAAGGAAATTGTCCTGAAAGTAGATATTGACAATACAGATTAAGATACAGAGAAATGCAAATTAAGACAACTTTGAGGTTCCACTTCAAACCTCTCAGATTGGCTAAGATGACAGGAAAAGATAAATGATAAATGTTAGAGGGGATGTGGGAAAACTGGCGCACTAATACATTGTTAGTAGGGTTGTGAAATGATCTAACCATTCTGGAGATCAGTTTGGAATTATGCTCAAAGGACTATAAAATTGTGTATACGCTTTGATTCAGCAATGTCACTACAGGGTTTGTATCATTAAAGAAGGGAAATAACCCACATGTGCAATAATATTTGGAGCAGCACTTTTTGTAATGGCAAAGAACTGGAAACTGAGTAGATGCCCATCAATTGGGGAATAGCTGAATAAGTTATGGTATATGAGTGTAAAGGAATATAATTGTTCTACAAGAAAAGATAAGGACGCTGATTTCAGAAAAGCCTAGAAAAACTTACATGAATTGATTCTAAGTAAAGTGAAGAACCAGGAGAACATGTATAGAGTTAACAGGAAGATTATGTGATGATCAATTATGACAGGCTTAGCTCTATTCAGCAAAGCAGGGATCCAAGACAATTCCAATAGACTTAGGATGGAAAATGCCATCTGCATCCAGAGAGAAAACTATGGAGATTGAATGTGGATCAAAGTATAATATTTTCACTTTTTTTTCCTTTTTCTTTCTTATGTTTTTTTCCCTTTTGATCTGAGTTTTTTTGGTGCAACATAACAAATATGGAAATATGTTTAGGATTATATATGTTTAATCTATATTAGGTTGCTTGCTATCTTGTGGAGGGGGTGGGCAGGGGAGGGAGAGAAGAAAAATTTGGATCACAAAATTTTACAGAAATAATAGTTGAAAACTATCTTTACATGCATTTGGAAAAATAAAATATTATTGAGAAAGAAAAAGAGGGGAAATTAGAAATAGAAAAAACTAAAACTAGAAACCAAAAAAACTAGAAATAAAAACAAAAAACTAACCTGAAAGAGATTCTATAAGGAAAATCTCCAGGAACATCATTGCTAAATTTTGAAACCCCAGATCAGAGAGAAAAATTTATAAGTCACAACAACTATAACAATAAAACAATTCAAATAAGCTGAAGTCACAAACAGAATTACACAAGACCTATCAGTGGCTACAATAAAAGTTTAAAGCTCTTGGAATACTATATGTGGATCAAAACAACCAACCAACCAACCAAACAAACAAACAAACAAAAAAAACCAACTCAACAACAATAGGGGAATGGACGAAAATTCTATACTCGGCAACTTTAAGTATAATACCTAATTTAAAAAAAGGATATTCAGTGAATTGCTAGATTTTCGAGATTTTGTTACAAACAAATCTGAATTTAATAGAAATTTGATATGTAAGAGCCAACATCAAAGACTAATTTCAAGATACTCAGTAAGGACAAACTGTTTATGTTTTGTACATGGAATTGTAAACCATATGTCTAATTACCATTAGTAATTGCATGGTTCAAAAGACTGGGGTAGAACTGAGTATGATGTGATTCTAAAAAGGCAAATCATGTAGGAAAAGGTAAAAACAATAATTGTGTTATACAAATGAGATGCAAGAATAAGAATAGATACAGAGGAATTAGATGAGGAGGAGAGCTGATAGTTCTGAAATCTTACACTGGGAATGGGTTAAAGAGGGAACAATACATATATATCTAGAAGAGTATACAACTCTTTAAAATTTATAAAGTAATAAAAAGGAGCAATAACATGATAAAGTTGGGCATGGATAGGTATGTAGATTAACAGGAGTGGGATAAGATGTGTAGATTAATGGCAATGGGGTAAAAATCGAGGGAAAGGGCAGGGGAAGAGGATAAGGGAGGGATCTTCTGGGCAGGGGGAGGTTAAGTAATAGCAAGCCAAATTAGTGTATAGAAGTAAAATAGAAGAGTTAGTAGAGATAGGACACAAGAGATACATACAAACACAGTAACAATGATGACGAATAAAATTTATTAGTTAAAAAAAAGTAGTAGTAATCATTGATTTTTTTCTAGGATCAAAGTTTAAAAAGATTCACCCAAAAGATAGAAATCTACATTATATATCTGTCATATTAATATTGTTTCAGATGTATGTGTATGCATGTATATACATGTATATGTGTATATATGTGTGTACATATACATTTGTGTGTACAAATACACATACAAATATGCCCATGCTTAACTACAGTCTGCTTGGGGGAGGTAGGAGAGAGGAAAGAGGAAAAAAAAAGAGAGTAAAGTAAAAAGTACACAGCAGAGAATAAAAGAAAATCTACAAGGAAACAAAGAAAAGATGGATAGTTTTGAATACAATGTGTTCCATTATTATACATACTTTCTTTTAATGGAAATTTGTTACATATTTTGAGTCCTCTCATATTCTGAACACATGATAATTTTTTTTCTTTTCTATTTCACATTTAAGTTTTAAATAAATAAATACATTAAAAACTTGTATCTCAATATCTTGCTTAGAATTTGCACATAAAAGATTCTTAATATTTGTTTAGTGAGTTGCTTATTGATTTGTGGTATGATGTCTGAAGTATCGAAGCTGGAGTCAGTAAGGCTTGTTTTTTAATCTCATCTCCAAACTTAGGAGCAGTGTGACCACTTAAAGCTCTCAAAGCTGTATTTTACTTCTCTGTAAAACACTGATAATCATAGTTGCAATACTTCATAGAATTGTTATGAAACTCAAATGAGATAGTATATGTGAAGTCCTTCTAAAGTGTTATATGAATGTTAGTTAATGTTATGAGAGAGAAGCAGTATGGGTTAGTGGACAGAAGGCTAATCTTAGACTCAAGTCCCTCCAGCTTCTGATCCTAGGAAAATATTTAACATGGTAGTGCTCTGGGCAATTCTCTAAGGCTATAAGTTATAGAGAAAAGGCCAATCTTTTTTGATAGAAGGAGTTTCTTCAGCTGAGAGTTTTCTATAATATAAAAATCACATGTTTAGTTCTTTCCCTCCATTATTATGTGTGTTTTTTACTTTATTAATATTTGTTTTGAAATAGAGAAAGATAAGGCAAATACTTGGAATTAAAAATTACAAGAGGTCTACATACATATTTTATATAAGTAAGAAGTGGAAGAAAAGCTAGTGCTTTTGTTAAATACATTTTAAGGTACATTAAAACTGTTTCATGCCTTTGTAAAATTCAGAGCAAAATGCACTATAAAAGGCCACAAAATAAAAGTAAATTTTTCTGTTAGTTGGATAGCTAATGTATATTATTTTGATAATCATTAAATTGCTTCATTGCTATATTTGATTAATAAGAAATAAATGCCTTTGTAACCTTTGACAACTTTTTTCTGTTGAAAACTTGAAGAAAAGTCAGATACAAAGTCATCCACAAATAAGGATGACACTGTCTTTCTCATAAAGTTACTAAAAAATAGCGGCCAAGAAACAAAAATGTTCTCTTAGGTAGACTTACAGTTATTAATCTGAACAAAATTGAGTTTCTTCTCATCAGGGTGATACTAGCTGATGAAAAAGCTATTAAACTAATAAATAGGATATTAAATCTCTGAAAGTCATTGTCAGCATGAACAGTTCCTTACCAACCACAGATACATTAAGAAATTATGGCACACTCTTCAAAATATTTTTGAGTCCTCAACCAACATGATGGGTAATTTGTCACTTCCCATGTCAGCATTTTGGTAAATGAATCATATTGAAACTTTTGACCTGTTAAAGCCACGTGTCTTTATATATTGAGCCTGGTTCTATAGTCTTTAGATGCTTAGGGGGGGTCATTTTTTTTTAACTTATGCTGAATACAGGTAATGCTTTTTAACTTAAAACAAGTGATACAAAGAGGGCAATGATGGTGACTTTGATGCTGATTTCCTTTGAACTTTTGGTGTTTAGCGAAGGATATGTGAACTTGTTTGAAATTTTTTTAAAATAACTTTCAATATAATTCACTTCCTTCATAATTCTATAGATTTTATTTTATACATTTAAAAAATGCTATTCTGAGGAGTCCAAAGGCTTCATCCAACTGCAGAAGAGATCACTGACAAATTTTTTTTAAGAAACTCTGCTTTAATACATTGGGAAATCTTCTTTACATTTAAGGGTTCTGATAAAGGCCTCATTTCTAAAATATATAGAGAATTATCTCATATTTATAAGAATTCAAGCCACTCTCCAATCAATAAATGGTCAAAGGATATGAACAGACAATTTTCAGATGATGAAATTAAAACTATTTCTACTCATATGAAAAGGTGCTCCAAATCACTATTGATCAGAGACATGCAAATTAAGACAACTCTGAGGTACCACTACACACCTGTCAGATTGGCTAAAATGACAGGAAAAGATAATGATGAATGTTGGAGGGGATGTGGGAAAACTGGGACATTGATACATTGTTGGTGGAACTGTGAACGGATCCAACCATTCTGGAGAGCAATTTGGAACTATGCTCAAAAAGTTATACCCTTTGCATACCCTTTGACCCAGCAGCATTTCTATTGGGCCTATATCCCAAAGAAATCATAAAGGAAGGAAAGGGCCCCACATATGCAAGAATGTTTGTGGCAGCCCTTTTTGTAGTGGCTAGAAACTGGAAACTGAATGGATGCCCATCAATTGGAGAGTGGCTGAATAAATTATGGTATACGAATGTTAGGGAATATTATTGTTCTGTAAGAAACGACCAGCAGGACGATTTCAGAGAGGCCTGGAGAGACTTGCATGAACTGATGCTGAGTGAATTGAACAGAACCAGATCATTGTACACGGCAACAAGAAGACTATATGATGATCAATTCTAATGGACATGGCTCTATTCAATAACGACATGTTTCAAACCAGTTCCAATTGTTCAGTGAAGAAAGCCATATACATCCAGAGAGAGGGATCTGAATGTGGACCACAACATAACATTTTCATGCTCTCTATTGATGTTTTCTTGCATTATGCTTCCCTTCTCAGATTTTTTTTTCTTGTAGATCCGATTTTTCTTGTGCAACAAGATAACTGTATAAATGTGTACACATTTGATTTGTCAAGTATTTTGACATGTATTGGACCTCCTGCCATCTAAGGAAGGGGGTGGAGGGTAGGGAAAAATTTGTAACAGATTTTGTAACAGAAAGCTTTGCAAGGGTCAATGTTGAAAAATTACCCATGCATATGTTTTGCAAATAAAAAGCTTTAAAAAAATAAAATGTGGTAATTAAATGCAAAAAAAAAAGAAAAAGAAAACTATGCTTTAAACCATTCTCATGACTTCCTTCTTTGTTTTTGTCTATTATTGACTAATGTTCTGGGGTGGTGGTAGTGGTGGTAGTGGTATACCTTTATTTTGTATAAAGAAATGGTAGTTAATTACCTATAACCTGAGTTTTCTCATCCTATTATTATCAATATTAGGTGATTATTTTAGGTTAATTTGTTTTCCTGGTCAGAAACTGCAAGGACTTAGAAGGTCCATTGGATTTTAATGTTCATCCTCTCTCTGAGTCTGCCTAATAACAAAGATGGTGGTGAAAGGCAACGATAATTTGAGATCTTTTTTGAATAATATTAATATTATGTAATTATAAAGTTAATATCATAGGTTTCTTGAATTAGTTCATTTTTAGGGAAAAGAAAAGTGAAATGATAAAAGAACATATAATAAATGACCCATAGACATTAAGAAATGAAAAATGGAGTTCAGGCCTAAAAATGCAATTAAGGAGTTATAAATAGAAAATTATTTATAACTAATAGTGTGAAATAGAGCTGAGGAGGTGAGGGCAGATAAAATTTCCAAGGGAGAAAATTTAGAGAGAGGAGTATAAAAAATTTTAGTTCCTTTAGATACCTTGAAAAAAACCCATAATGATAGAAAAGGAAAAAAGCACTTAATATGTAATAGGTTCTGTACCACATTATTTACAAATAATATATTTCATTTGATCCTCACTTGAAGGGTATTATCCTCATTTTACAGTTGAGGAAATTGGGGCAGAAGTTAAATGATATTCACAGGTTCATACAAGCCAGTGAATGTCTGATGCTGGGTTGAAACTCACATCTTCTGACTCAAGGACCAGCACTCTCTTCACTGTACCATCTAGCTACAAACAGAGATTAAGGTGAAGATGAATAATAGGTACAGGGAGAGAAGAGACATAAAGACAGGAAGTAGCAGTCAATTAGAAGAATTTGCAGGTTTTGAATTAAGAAGACAAAACAGCTATTGGTCAGAATGAAGTAAGAGATAGGACCATTCTTGTCATAGCCTTGTAGTTTAAATAAAGCATAAAAACAGAAGAGGAGCATAGAGGGCCTAGAGTCAAGAAAGCTGGAATTTAAAGCCAGCATTAGACAATTATTAGTGACCCTGAGGGAGTCACTTGATCTATGAATACCACAGTTTTCTCCACTTGTAAAGTAGGGATAATAACACCTTCTCCTAGCATTGTTGTGAGGATCAAATAAGAAACTAATTGAAAAGTGTTTAGCACAATATCTGACACTTGGTAAGTGCAACAGAATGTTACCTGGTATTATAACAATTATTATTGTATAAATGCTTTCATGATGCCAATTACTAAGTTTTCCAAGGCCTATTTAAGTTGGCGGTGATGAAAAAGACAAAGGCAGGCAAAAACAGTCCTTTGCCTTAGGGAGCTCATAATATAATGGAAGACACAGAATGTAAACAAATATATACAAGTAAGATATATACAGGATAACTTCAAAGCAATTTTAGAGGGAAGGCACTAACATTAAGCAAAGATCTCTCACAGAAGGTGGAATTTTCATCAATATACAAAGGAAACCAGGGAATTCAGGAAGCAGACAATAATCTCCTTAGGAAAAGGAACCAGAAGATGAATGATTATAACAAGGATCTTGAATTGTTGATATAGACATATAGAATGAAACTTAAAGGAGTAGAGGTTGCTCAGTGATGGTAGCAGAAACAGTCAGAAGTAGCACTAACTCTTTAATAATATATTTATAAATTTCTTTTTGAAAATTGGAGCTTTTCCTCATTTCTCAAATGTATAGAGAACTGAGTCAAATTTATGAAAAAAAATATAAGCCATTCCCAATTGATAAAAGAACAAAAATATGCCCAAAGAGTTATAAATTATGCACATCATTTGACCAAACAATACTATTACTAGGTATGAATTCCAAAAGTGATTTTTAAAAAGGGAAAAAAAACCTATATGTATAAAAATATTTATAGCAGCTCTTTTCTCAGAGTAAAGAATTGGAAGTTGAGGGGATGCCCATCAATTGGGGAATGGCTGAATAAATTGTGGGATGAGATTATGAAGGAATTCTATTGTTCTATAAAAATGATGAGCAGGGTACCATTGGGAAAAACCTGGGAAGTCTTCCATGAGCTCAAGCAAAGTGAAATATACTGTGTACATAATAATAGCAAAGTTGTGGGATGATCAGCTGTGAATGACTTTGCTATTCTCAGCCATACAATGATCTAAAACTACTCCAAAGGACTTATGATGAAAAATGCTATCCATCCCCAGAGAAAGAACTGATTATGTCTGAATACAGATTGAAACCTACTTTTTTGTCTTGAGGGTTTTTTTTTGGGGGGGAGTAGGAAGGTGAAATCTGTGTTTTTGTTTTCAGCATGACTTTTGTGGAAATATTTTGCACAACTTCACATGAGCCTTCTCAGCTGGGGGCGGGGGAGAAGAAGAATCTGGAACTCAGATTTTTTTAAAACAAATGTAAACAAATTATTTTAAATATAACTGGGAAAAACAAAAAAAATATTAAAACTGAAAATGGGAGCCTTTGCTCTCATATAGTCCTATGTTATCTCTATTATTCTCCATGATCATTCAAAAATAGTTGATTCAGCAGTCACATCTGACAATTTTTATAGTAGGCTAGAATGTAGTTCCTTTGGGCCTAGTGCAATTAAATGCACTTCTTTCTTCCTTTTAAGTAAAATAGTTTATAAATAATTATAATTATATAAATATATAAAAATAATTATAAATAATAATTAAACAGAGGAAGAAAAGAATATGAAAACTATTTTCTTTTAACTACTACTTTGTCAATATTTAAACTCTAGCAGAGAAGGATGAAAGGAAAAAACAAACAAAAACTAGTAAGTCTATCTTTTACAGAAAACACAGGGGTTTTTTTGTTGTTGTTGTTTTTTGTTTTTACACATAAGATGAGCAGAGGCATTCAGGAGAAAATGAGCTCTGTAATTTCACAATGGAAATGATCCTTTATATAAGATTTAAATGAAAACTTTCAGAAGAGTACAGAAATGTATATAGTATATTTACAAATAAGCTTACTGAAGATCTTTCTTAGACATTTGCTGTTTTAGAATTTATAAGTCAGTAAAGAATCTAGATTTAAAATATCATAAAATTTTTGTTTTACTTTTAACTTTAGGTTCCAAACAGTGTTCCTTCATTTAAAAAAAAATGCACTGCCACATTTGGAAGCATTTAAAATCATTACCCTCAAGGATCCATATGTACAAAACTATTTATAGCAGTTCCTTTCATAGTGGTAAAAAACTGGAAACTAAGGATAGCCATTAATTGGGGAGTGGCTGAACAAAACATGGTATTTGAATGGAATAGAATATTATTACATCATAAGAAATGACGAAGGGGGAAGGATTCTGGGAAATTTCAAGCTCTCCAGATTTCTCCCACAAATAGAATAAATTTGTGCCTCAGGGTGAACATACACTGGTGAAAAATCAGGAAGACTTGGAACAGAACAGGGGTCCTCCTGGTACAACTCAAGAAGATCAGAAGAAAGACAGTGGGCCAGGGATTAACTTCTATGAAGTGCAAACATCTCTGGGCTAGCTCCACAGAAACACCCAGAGGGGAGCTCTAGGGCTAGCTGAGTTTGCCTGGAGCCTCAGCAGAAATCATAGAAACTTTTGCCTCCCAGACAGCTTGAGAAGTTGAGGTCTGAGTCTGGGAGGAATGAGTGAACTTTGGCTGATCAGGAATGCCAGGTCCAGCTATGCTAAAGGGAAGTAACCCTGTGTGAGAAGGAACCATTACCCTGTTAGTGCAGAGGCAGTGGGGCAAATATGCTGCTGGCTGTGGACACTAGCAGGAGGGGGGGAACTCTTTTTTAAGTTTGGGGTTCAAGGTCAGAGGGGAGAGCTGAAATGAAGCTAGAGGCACCATCCTATCACCCCACAATTAGGAGTGCTTACACTAATACCTCTTAAATTAAAAAAAAAAAAAGAATTGGAAAAGAAGAAAGAACCACACCATAGAAACTTACTATGGGAACAAAGAAGACCAGTGTTCATCTTCAGAGGAGGGCACTGAAGTAAAAAGAGCTTCTTCTATCCTAAAGAGTAATGTGAAGTGGATCTCTGCTCAGAAAGAATTTACAGAAGAACTCAAAAAAAGAATTAAAAAATCAAATGAGAGACAATGAGGAAAAAATAAAAACAAAAACAAACCATCCAAGAAAAACAAGATTATGAAAAAAAGTTAACCAACTAGAAAAGGATCTCAAAAGATGGATGAAAACAACTCTTTCAAAATTAGAATTGGGCAAGGGGAAGGCAGGAAAGCTATGAGAGACCAACAAATAACAAAACAGATAATAAAAAATGAAAAAAAAAAGAACAGAATGTGAAACATTAAAAAATCTGGAAAACAGATCAAGAAAAAATATAAGAATAATAAAGTTGTAATCAAAAAAGAACTTTGATGCAATAATGCAAGAAATAATCCAAGAAAATTGTCCTGGGGGGCAGCTAGATGGTGCAGTGAATAGAGCACCAGCCCTGAAGTCAGGAAGACCTGAATTCAAATCCGGACTCAGACACTTAACATTCCCTAGCTGTGTGACCCTGGGCAAGTCACTTAACCCCAATTGCCTCAGCAAAAA
The DNA here is from genome assembly GCA_023553655.1 of Myrmecobius fasciatus. Lineage (NCBI taxonomy): Eukaryota > Metazoa > Chordata > Mammalia > Dasyuromorphia > Myrmecobiidae > Myrmecobius > Myrmecobius fasciatus. The sequence continues at coordinate 79,489 of JAJPUD010008413.1, forward strand.
AAAAAAAAAAAAAAAAAAAAAAATTGTCCTGGAATGATATAACATGAAAGGAAAGTAGAAATAGAAAAAAATCCACTAATCACCACTTCAATGAGATCCTTTGTAGAAAACACATAGGAATATTATTGCCAAATTTCAAAAACCCCAGGTCAATGAAAAATTTTGCAAAAAACAAGAAAAAGACAATTCAAATGTGCTGGAGCTGTGATTAGAATTGTACAGGACTTATCAGCAGTCACGATAAAAGATAACAGGTCCTAGAGTCATATCTACTGATTATCAAAAGAACTAGGCTCAAAATATCATGTCCATCAAAATTATAATATTGAGCAACAAAAAAATGGACATTCAATAAACTTGCAGATTTCCAGGCCTTTCTATCAACCAAACCTGAACTTAATAGAAAATTTAACATATAAGAGCCAACATCAAAGATCAAATTCAAAGAACTCAACATGGACAAATCGTTTGTTTGTTTTTTTACATGGGAAATGTATACCATATGTTTAAGATTGACATCAACAATAGGGTAGCTCAAAAGAAAGATTAGGGCACAGTTAAGGTAAAAAATAGTAATCATGTTTTTACAAATGGGATGCAGAGGAACGACAGACATAGAAGCATTACAAGGGAAAGGAGGGCTTGTAGTCCTGAAAACCTACTTACATAGGGAATGGGTTAAGTAGCCAACACTACATATATATACCATGAAGGGTATAGCACCCTCCAAAATTTATAAAGAACTAAGGGGGAGGGATGGGTGGATGGGGAAGCAAAAGGTGAGAAAAGAAGGCAAAGAGGGATCAATGAGTAGGGAAAGGAGAAGTAATAGCAAAGCAAGTTATGGAGCATAATTAAAGCAAAGATGTATGTGTGTGTGTGTGTATCTACATAAATATATCTTTTCTTAACTATGTCTACTTGGGGGTGAGGGTGGAATGAAAAGGGAAAAAAAGAAAATAAAAAAGGTACACAGCAGAGAATAAAAGAACAATTTACAAGGAAGTAAAGAAAAGATGGACACTCATGAACATAATTTCTTCTACTAATATATACATACACTGTCTTGAACTGATTATTTGTAGTTATATATTTTGAATCCTCTCTGATGTTCTGCTGGGTACATGACAATGCTCTCTTTTGTTTTCTTTTATTTTGTATTTCTTTTTTCTTATTCTGTTTTTTAAAAATAAAATACATTAAAAAAAAAAGAAATGATGAAAAGCAAAATTCCAGAGAAACAAGGTAAGGCAAGAAGAGTGAAGTGAGAAGTAGAATAATTTATAAAACAATATATAGAAAAAAACTTTGAAAGACTAAGAACTCTGACCTACAGTATAATGAACTTTTATTCATGGTTTTCAAGTATTGAATGCTACCCCCTGACCTCCCTCTCTCATACCATATGCTTTTAACCACAGTGACAGACTCAAGATACAAAGTAAGAGGTACATTTTTGTACATGGAGAAAATAGAAATTTGTTTCAGCACAGGCCTAAGCACAAAGTAGGAAGTTAATAAATATTTATGGAATAGCACTGGCTCTGCAAAGTTGTTATAAAGATTTTTCTTTTCTTTTTAATGGGGTAGGGAGGTGAGAGAGATGAGATTATGATGAAGACCAGAAAGAATCCTAGAAAATCAAAACAAAAATTACATGTTTAATTTATTGTACACTCAAAAATAAAAAAGTTCTATATAATAAAGATTCTCTGTTTTATGAGCAATCTCCTTCTGTTGTATAATGTATATGAAAATGTTCAAGTTTTTTTTGGGGGGTGTTAAATTCAGAATGCAAAATAAAAAAACACTTTCTGGCTAGTTATTTCCCTTAGTCCAGAACTATCTCAAAAAAAAAATATACACTTATCTGTTCACTTATAAAAAACACAATATTCTACAAAACACCCTGGGACTAGAATTTGAATAATCCAGAAATGTCAATTTTATTCTGTGACAATTAAAAACACTGTTAAGTATTTTGTTTTTTAATAAAACTGTTAATTTTTCTTTCAGATCTATGAACTATTAAGCTACCATGACAAATATAAAAATAATCCTAGTGATCTGCCATTTGAGTTCTGTGATTCGGATATTACCACTAGTAGTGTTCTTTCTCCTCTTCCATGTTGACAGGAAGAGGCTCAAGTAAGCATATATTACAGAGGGAAAAAAAATCAAAAGAATTTCATTGCTAAAGAGTTACTCTTATGCTCACTTCTTATTCCAGTAGCTCAATGTGAGAAGGCAGTAATCCAGGTTTTCAAAGGCTATGTCATAGAACAGAAAGTATTATATGTTTTAAGTATGATAAGCAAGCAATAAAGTGACGATAGGTAAATATACAATAAAAAGGACGAGGATTTGAATTCAGGTCCTCTGAATCTAGTAGCAGTACTCTTTCCACTGTACCAGGCTGCTAAAATATTTTATCAAGCCAACTGTAATTTTTTAAAAAATGTAAATGAGCAGATGCATTTTGAAAAGTTTCATATTGCTATATTCTTTAGTTCTTCTCAATATTGCCCAATTTCATTTCTCTCTTGTGCTCTTTATGTGCTTCTTCAAACTTGGGAACAATAATGCATGAGTATCATAGATGCTCATACTACACATTTCTCTTGTATGTATCAGGAATCTTGTATGTATGTATATCTATGCTATAACCAATCATTTTTTGGTACTTCTATCAAAATGCTTTTACAAAACTTTTTTTCAAGCATTGGATCCAACTCATTCTGCAAGAATATGTGTATTATATAGTGGAACAAACTGCAATTAATGCCACATATTTGCTATGACTATATTAAAACCTGTACTAAAATTATATAGAAAAAACATAATATACAATTTATATTTTATATAACATATAAATGTACATAAATTTATATAATTTCTTTTTTCCTTGAAATGAGTAATGGACATAAATTAATAAATAATGAAAAGATTTTTCTAGAAAATAAAGAGTTTCTCATCAGTTACAGAACTCTATACAATGAAAGAGAAAAGCATATTTTAGGTAAATTAATCCATTTGAAAACCAAGTAGTATGTTCACAAAGGAATTTTAGTATTAATAATTCAACTTTAACATATGTATACATACATACAATACATTTTATATAAAGTTCTTTTGAGGATACTTTGTTTATTAGAATTGAAATCTCAAATGATTAAAAAACAATGGGATTATGTATTAAATTTGATGTATGTCAAATCTCAAGTTCCCTTGTCTTATCATGACTTTTATCTTTCAACTCTAGATTATTTCCACTATCCACAATCTCCCCTCCAATTCACAAATTGTCCAATAGTGTAGGAGAAAAATTATTCATTGGTCCAGATGGCGTTCACTACAAATTTGCATTTCATTTCAACAGGGTCCTTATTGAAGCAAGGAGTATCTTTTATTCTTTTCTAAATGATTCTCTATCCCAATCCACAAAGGAACTGCTCTAAATCTAAATCAAACTTCCCACATCTTTCTTTACCCTATTTCAGCTGAAAGAAATAGTCACTTAAGCCACCATTTTACTGCTCATTCTATGTTCCACTTTAGACCTAAGCATTTCCTCTCCCCCAATATTTGGAATGCTCACTCCTTACCTTTATCTCTTAGAATCTTTATCAAAATTTAGCTTATGTGTACCTCCATTTCCACCCCAAAATAATTTGTATTTATTTTGTATATAACTTTATACATGTGTATATGGTCATGCAGACAAAGATTACTTAAATTTTGCCTTTGTATTTTCAATGCTTGGCAAAGTATTTGAAATGTAAAAGATGACTAAGACATGCAAACATATTTGTTTGTTTGCTTAATTAGGTTATTTCAGGTTAAATGATATTCTCATGCAAGGTAAAAAATGTATTAGTAGAAGTTTTTTTTTTCTCTCTCAAAAGACTGTTTACATATGTGTGTGTGCATATATATATATATATATACATATATATATATGTATGTATATAATTACCTTGTCTTAGGCCAAGGACCAATATAACAATACCCAAAGTCCACTAGGTTCATTCCTTTTCAGTTTTAGGGAGTTTATTTTAGACAAAAAGTTCTGAATTCAGATATTTACTGCAAGCACGCATATAGAAAATGTTCTAATACTTAGGAAAAGGTTGGAATTTTCCTAACTTTATATTTATATTTATCTTTGTTAATCTTTGGTCTCTTGACCAAATTCAGTTTACAGGAAATATTTAAGTAAGTAAACAATGGATTTTGTTATAAGGTCTGGAGGTAGACACATATTGGGAGGGGAATTTGGGGAAAGAGCTGATTTTTTGGGGGGACTGCTCTTAGACTGGGGCTTCCACTCAGGAGATATATGTAAAATCAATGACTCTCATTGAATCATTCATTTTCTACCATAGTTCAGTCCTTTTTTTGCTCCTCTATCCAAACTTCAATAAACAGGCTTTTAATATCCCTAGTATCATAACTGGTAAAGTGTACTTATATAATAGAAAAGTCACTAATTTGCTCCAATGAGATTCTTGTTTTGCTCTCAGTATACCTAACATGATCATCAGTATGTTGTCAAAATGCTCAGGTTATGAGTCTACTTGTGGGTGATAAAGTACTGTTCTGGATCTCTTAATGTCAGTCAAAGCTTAAATTTTCTTCAGAAATGCATGTTCAAAAGCTCTGCCTTGGTTTTAATTGATCCTGGAAGAATATCCACAAACTGAGAAATATTTCCCTCATAGTTTAGTAACCATGGAAACTTTGTCTCCTGACTGAGTATTCCTATGTATAAGACAGGAACTGGTCAGTTACTACCAATTTGTAACATTGCCTGTCAGAGATAGAAAATCAAAGTAAACAAGTTCTAAAGGTTGGTTAGTGCTAATATTCTTCAAATAAGTAGTACGTCTATTATTTTGCATACACTGAGCACAAAGTCTCATACTTCTATGTAATATTTGTAGCCATCATGGGCCACAAATCTATTTTACTAGCTCTACAGTTTCTCTCGTTATTTTATTTTTTTAAAATACACATTGCTTTATCAATCATCTTGGGAGAGAAAAATCAGAACAAAAGGGAAAAATCATAGGAGAGGTAAAAAAAAAAACAGAGAAAAGAAGTGAACATAGCATGTGTTGATTTACATTCAATCTCTATGGTTCTTTTTCTGGATGAGGTACCATTTTCTATTCAAAGATCATTGGGATTGCCTTGGATCACTGAACCATTGAGAAGAACCAAGTCTTTCATAGTTGATCATAGCAATTCTTGCTGTTACTGTGTACAATGTATTCCTGGTTCTGCTTGTTTCACTCAGCATTAGTTTCAGGCCTTTTTAAAATCAGCTTGTTTTTTTATAACAACAACAATATTCTATTACCTGCATATACCACAACTTATTCAGCCATTCCCCAACTGATGGGCAACTACTCATTTTCCAATTCTTTGCTACCACAAAATGAGCTGCTACAAACATTTATGTACATGTTAGTCCTTTCCCCTTTTTTATGATTTACTTGGGATATAGATCCTGTAATGGCACTACTGGGTCAAAGGGCATGTACAGTTTTACAATCCTTTAGGCATAGTTTCAAGTTACTCTCCAGAAAGGTTGGATCATTTCATAACTCCACCAACAGTGTATTAATGTCCCAGTTTTCCTACATCCTCTTCAACATTTATCATTATCTTTTTCTGTCACCTTAGCCACTCTGAGAGGTGTGAGGTGGTATCTCAGAGTTGTTTTAATTTTCATTTCTCTAATCAATAATGATTTAGAACATTTTTTCATATGACTACAGATAGCTTTAATTTTGTCATCTGAAAATTGTCTCTTCATATCTTTTGACCATTATCAATTGGGAAATGACTTATATTCTTATAAATTTGGCAACAGTTCTTTATATATTTTAGAAATCAGACCTTTATCAGAAACAATGGCTGTAAAAATTCCCCAGCTTTGTACTTTCCTTTTAATCTTGTTTCTGTTGGTTTTGTTTGTGCAAAACCTTTTTTTTTTTTTTTTTTTTTTTGTTTTTTGCTGAGGCAATTGAGGTTAAGTGACTTGCCTAGAGTCACACAACTAGGGAATGTTAAGTGTCTGAGACCAGATTTGAACTCAGGTCCTCCTGACTTCAGGGCTGGTGCTCTATCCACTGTGCCACCTAGCTGCCCCTGTGCAAAAACTTTTTAATTTAATGTAATCAAAGCTATCCATTTTGCATTTCATAATATTTTCTAGTTCTTCTTGGTCATAAAGTCCTCCCTTCTCCAAAGATCTGATAGGTGAATTATTCCTTGCTCTCCTAATTTGCATATGGTACCACCTTTTATGCCCAAATCATGGGCCCATTTTGATCTTATTTTGGTATGAGGTATAAGATGTAGGTCTATGCCAAGTTTCTGACATATTATTTTCCAGTTTTCTCTGGAAATTTTTGCAAAACAGTGAGTTCTTTTTTTTTTTTTTTTTTTTTTGCTTTTTGCTGAGGCAATTGAGGTTAAGTGACTTGCCCAGGGTCACACAGACCAGATTTGAACTCAGGTCTTCCTGACTTCAGGGCTGGTGCTCTATCCACTGCGCCACCTAGCTGCCCCAAAACAGTGAGTTCTTATTCCAGAACTATACTGGGATCAAATACTAGATAAGTACAGTTATCAATTATTGTATCATGTGTATTTAATTATTCTACTGATCCATCACTCTATTTCTTAGCCAGTACCAAATGGTTTTGATGACTGCTACTTTATAATACTTTTAGGTCTGGTACTGCTAAGCCAACCTCCTTTGTATTTTTTTTTCCATGAATTCCCTTGTTATTCTTGACCTTTTGTTCTTCCAGGTGAATTTTGTTATTATTTTTTTTAACCCTATAAAATAATTTTTTGGCAGTTTGATTGGTATGGCCCTGAAAAAGTAGATCAATTTAAGAGGAATTGTCACTTGTATTATATTAGTTCAGCCTACCCATGAGCAATCGATATGTTTCTAATTGTTTAGATCTGACTTTATTGGTGTGAGAAGTGTTTTGTAATTGTATTCATATAATTCCTGAGTTTGTCTTGGCAGGTAGACACCTAAATATTTTATTTTGTCTACAGTTATTTTAAATGGAATTTACCTCTTGCTTCTGGGCTTTGTCAGTAACATATAGAAATACTGATGATTTGTGGGGGTTTATTTTATATTCTGCTGCTTTGCTAAAGCTGTTAATTATTTCAAATAGGTTTTTGGATGATTTTCTAGGATTCTCTAATATATATTATCTATATCATATCATCTGCAAAGAACATTTCTAGTATAAAATTGAATAATAGTGGTGATAATGGGTATTTATCTTTGTTTCATTCCTGGTCTTACTGGGAATGCATCCAGCTTCTTACCATTACAAATAATCTTTGCTATTAGTTTTAGAAAGATACTGTTTTTTATTTTAAGGAAAACTCCCTTTATCCCCTGTGTTCCCTAGTGTTTTTAATAGGAATGGGTGATATATTTCATCAAAAAATTTTTCTGCATTTATTGAAATTATCATGTGATTTCTGTTGGTTTTGATATTGATTTGGTCGATATGTCAATAATTTTCTTGCATTCCTGGTATAAATCCCACTTGGTCAGAATGTATTATCCTGCTGATAAGTTGCTGTAAACTCTTTGCTAATATTTTATTTACATTTTTTGCATCAATATTCATTAGGAAAATTAGTCTGTAATTTTCTTTCTCTGTATTGGCTCTTCCTGATCTAGATATCAGTATATGGTTTCTCTCTTTATCCATATATTCAAGTTATCAAGTAAAGCTTTCATGACCACAAATATTCTGGATAGTACCAACTGCTTTTTGGTATCATGCATAGCATCAAGAACTATCTAGCACAGGCTTTTCTACATTGTCTTGATAGTAAAGTGCCTTTCAACAGAGTGGCACCTGAATCCATTGACTTTACTACTTAATTAGCTTATATTACTTAACACAATCTTTTATAAGCTATCTACTCTTTTTTGCCAGTCTTCTACAGACAAATGAGATAACCAGGATTCACTCAATGAATGAAATCAAGTATATGTATCCTGCTAGTATGATACCAGGGGGAAATCCCAAACTCTCATCTATCAGTTGTTTGTATTCCAGTATTACCAAAATTTTGGTGTCATGTAGTCTTTTGGGCTTAACTCAGTGATTATCATATAGTAAGCATTTAATAAATACTAGCTTACTGTATGCTAGTTAGAGCATCTGCATATATGTTACTCTTCCCTAGCTGATAATTGACGCTGAACTCTTAGTTAGTCAAGTTGGCACTGGGTAGAATATTAATCAGTGGATTATAATCCAGGTAACTTTTAGTTTCCCTAATGTGAGGAAGTCTGCTTTGTGAATGAAGTAACAGGTTTGTCAGCCAGGCCTTTGTTGGTAAATTCCATATAACAATCATTTTCTTGGTACAACACTCTTTCCAATGCCTCCAAACATGGATTTACATACAGGACAAAAGGCTTGTTTAGGTAAGCATAAGCCAACATGAGTTATTGTATGAGGAGGCTAACCAAGTTTTTGAAAGCTTATTCATGTCTGGCTATTCATTAATCAAAGAAATATTTTATTAATTTAAAGATAATTCTGTGTCCCTTGTTTATCTGTTTCTGTGCCTCCTCAATTATAAAAGATTGATGTCATTTTGTGGCTTAGCAACAGCAGTATTGTTAAAACAATAAAATTTTAATAATAATCACCAAATCCTACAAAATCCCTCAATTCTTAGTCTTTGGACATAGCCAGGTTATAAATGCTTTTATTTTTTTCTGGGTCACTACTCACTCTTATCTATATATAATGTAACCCACATATTTTGCTGAGCCTTTACAAAATTGGCATTTATTAATGGAAAGTTTTAAGTCATTTCCTGTACTTGATCCAAAACATTCCTCATATTCTTTCAAGGTCCTCTCAAAGACATTTATGCCATCAAGGTATACTGACATTTACAGATAGCTCAAGACTCTATTTTCTTTTCCTTCCCTCCCTCCCTCCCTTCCTTCCTCTCTTCCTCCCTTCCTTCCCTCCCTTCTTTCCCTCCCTTCCTTCCCTTCCTTCCCTCCCTCCCTCCCTCGTCCAATACTAAAAACCACTAACATGGGGAAAGAGCTTTCTAACAAACAATACAGAGCATCATGAGCCTTTGTATATATTTTGATATGCTGGTCTACTTTGGTTCTTTTTTTTTAAAATGTGGTAGTCAACATAATACATATTTTTTTTCACATTTCTTGAGAACCTTCATTATATGTATGGGCTCATCTACATAATGATGCCATTTATCAACAGATATTCTCTATGATCAATCATCACAAAGGAATTTTTCTAGGTCTTTCCTAGAATGGTTGTGAGTCAGTGAGTTGGCTCCTATGACTAATTCCTTAGGTACGTCCCCATTTCACTCATGCACTGAAAATATATTTGTCCTTTTGTTAAATTTCTGTCTGAATCATGCCTTTTTTACCACTCTGGAACTAGGGAATATAAAAATTAATTTTTACTGGTTTTATTTCAGAAATTTAAGGGATAGGGCTCTTATGTTCTTTATTGCAGCACTATGCTTCACACTATCCTGTATGCTTCTGCATAAGCTGCACAGATGATCAAGATGCAGGGATTAAGTTTCAACATATTTAAAAGGATTCTAGTATCTTAAAAAGACTGAAATTGGCTCTAAGTTGACTGTATATTTATACTGGCTGAGTATGGGCTGATCAGCACAAGAGCATACTTTGTTGATAACAGTAACATCTTCAAGGAAGTTACTTCAAAGTATCCTGGATAATTTTTCTTATTCAGATTTCCAAGATCAAAACATTCAATTATAGATACTTTTTTTTTTTTGCCTTCAACTTTTTTTTTTTTTTTTTTGCTTTTTGCTGAGGCAATTGGGATTAAGTGACTTGCCCAAGATCACACAGCTAGGGAATGTTAAGTGTCTGAGAGCAGATTTGAACTCAAGTTCTCCTGACTTCAGGGCTGGTGCTCTATCCACTGCGCCACTTAGCTGCCCTTAGCCTTCAACTTTTGTACTACTTAAATTAACATTCTTTTCCTGGAAGAATGGATCTCCTTTATAATAGAAGGATATCTGCTTTTGTAGTTTCTTCTTTTAAAAAAAAATCAAGTTTATTTTATTGGCAGGTCTGCATTCTTTCCTTCCCTTGTACCCCCATTGGAAAGCAAGAAAAAGAAAAGATGTATACTTAGGCAAAACAAATTCATCTATTACCATGCCAAAAAAAGAAGAAAAGCCTCAATTTGTACTCTGTAATCTATCTGAAATTGAGTAGAATGTTTCATCGTGAGTCCTCTAGAACTGTTGGTCACTCTGTTGATCAGCCTTCCTAAGTCTTTTTTTCTTTTAAATTAAAGCTTTTTATTTACAGAACATATGAGTGATTTTTCTACATTGACCTTTTTTTGTTTTTTACTTGTTTTTTATTTTTATTAATACTTTTTATTTGCAAAACATATGTATGGGTAATTCCTAAACATTAACCCTTACAAAGCTTTCTGTTAC
>JAJPUD010008414.1:0-18409 GCA_023553655.1 Myrmecobius fasciatus
GTTCGATTCTAATTTTTAATGTCTTATTTTCTTTAGTTACTGTTTTAAGTTCCTTTTGCAATTGACCAATTACATTTTCTTGTTCATTGCATTCTTTTTCCATTTTTTCTATTTTATTTTGCAGCGATCTCATTTCGTTTCCCCATGTTTCTTCTAACTCTCTTTTAAGATGTTTTATGCAATCTTCAAAGAAAGCCTTGTGACATGGAGACCAGTTTATGTCTCTTTGGGGCTTTTTCTGGAGTTTCTTTACCTTTAGGGGCCTCAGGATTTGAGGTCTGTTCTTCCCTCTCTCCATAAAAGTTGTCTATGGTGAGAGCTCTTTTTGGTTTTTTATTCATTTTTTTTTAAATGTGTGAGGTCTGTTTAGGGCAAAGGTGGGACAGCTGCTTTAATTTGCCCTGGGGCAGTTCTGCTGATTGAGTTATTTCAGGAACTGGGCAGTTCTGCTGATTGAATTATGTCAGGGGCTGGGCAGTTCTGCTTTAGTTCACCCTGGGGTGGTTCTGCTGATTGAATTATTTCAGGTACTGGGCAGCTCTGCTGATTGAATTATTTCTGGTGCTTATCAGTCCTGTTGTTTGATTGATTGCTTTAAGGTGCTGTGTAATGGCAGCTAGATCTGATGCTCATCAGGGGTTCAGTGGTTCACAATCTATCCCCCTCAAAAGGCAGACCCTCCCAACCACCTGCCCACAATCAGGACAGATTGGTCCAAGAAGCCCCCAGGAGACTCCCAGGTGTGTGAAAAGCACAACGCTCCCACTCTTGTTCTGACTCCTGTTCCGACTCCTGTTCCAGCTCCCAACTCCAGCTCCCTGCCCCGGTCTCCCTGCGCTGCAGTCTGGGTTCAGTAGATCACCCCCCTGCCCAATTAAAACAGACCTGTTTTGAGGTTCTTCCAGAGTATCTTCTTGTAGAATCGTGTTGTTCTCCAGATATTGTGGATTTTTTTGCTTCAGAAGCAGTCTAGAAGTTTCATATGTTGTTGGTTTGAGGGGAGGTTAGAGGAGGTTACAGAGACTCCTGTCTGATCTCTGCCACCATGGCTCCACCCCCGGAAGGAAGTCGAACAAAACTAATTTTTATAATAGTGTAGAACAAAATATAGTGTTTTGCCTGCAGTTGTAATGGATATTTTCAGCTGGTGGATGGTCAGTTGATGGTATTTTATGATGATCACTCAATTTTTGAATAATAAGGAAAAATCCATCTAGTATTCATTTTTGTTAACAAGATCTTGAAGTATATTCGATATATATGGGAACCTATATTCCATGTAATTTTAATTTAAGAGGGAATTCCTCCATTGATAACTTTTTTAACCAATTTGAGTTGTTAAAAAATCCTTTCTTATAAGGATTCTAAATTAACTCTGGTAGAGTTCATACTGCTTTTTTGTTCTTTTATTCTGTGTTCACTAGAGAAAGATAGAGAAGAGTATATGATTCTTTGTAAGTGAAAAATATTTACTTATATGGACTTCTCCCATGTAATCTAAGGAAAAAATTATGCATATGGACAATCAACCTGCACACTTTGTACATTCATTAACAGATTATGTCCAACCAAAAATTTAAAAGCCTTCCTTCTTGTAATGTGTTCATTCTCTAATTGAGGAGACAGTGAATACATTTGAAAGAAGAGAGCATAAATATAAAATTTCTATAAATTTATACATACATGTAGGAATATATATATATACACACACGTATATATATATATATATATATATATATATAAATGCATCATAATTAAATAGTTGGTAGTTTGCAAGGGAAAAAAATTATTCAAAAGATCAGGGGAAATGCTTCATGTAGTATCTGACAAGCATCTTAAAAGAAGAGAACAATAGATGAAAGATTCTAAGATGTAGAGTTCAACTTAAGATAACTAGATCTATCAATTAAAACATTGCCTTGGAAAATAGTCAGTTTTTTTCCATCACTGTAGGTATTCAAATGTAGTCCAAATACATCATTAATGACATTATACAAGGGATTGCTATTTACATACAAATTGTAGTAGGAGATGGCTTTTGAAGTTCCTTTCATATTATTCCCTGGAACCTTCTCAATATTCTCATTCTCTCCTCCCTGCAATTCATCCTCCACATGGCTGCCAAAATGATCTTCTGAAGGCAGAAGTATAAGTCTATCACTTGCTTGCTCAAAACTAGATAGTGTGTCCCTATTGTCTCTAAGATAATTTATAACCTCAGACCAGAATTTTCAAATTGAAAATTGAAAAGGCTTCAGCCTTCAATAGTGTAATGGTGCAGTAGAAACAAAGAGTGTTCTTGTGATGTTAGGTCACTGTGTTGGACTCAGCTCTATAATATTGGGTTGGCTTCTATTTTCTTATCAGCAAAATCAGGGAGTTGGATTAGATGTCCTTTGGGTGACTTCAAGCACTGAATCTAAGAACCCTGCTGTACTTATTTCATCTTATTCCATTTCCTGAAATCTATATTACATCAAAGCTACCCTATTAGTTGTCCTTTAATGTCAGTGTCCCATCACCTGCTCCCATCTTCTTATAAATTGTCAACAGAAACTTTTATCTTCCATCATCTTTGAGTTTAGACGCCATTGACTATGCAAGACATTTCCTAAAACAATTTTTTTTCTTTTTCTCCTACTGCCTGTTAGGCAGTAGTTTTTTCTTCAAATTACCATTTATTTACATATATGTTCACAAACAACTCCCCCATGGGTATGCTGGTAAATATTTCACAACTAGCTCTTCAGAAAAAGAAAAATCATATATTGGAAATTCTTTTAAGTTTAATATGAATTATTAATATTTTCTTCATTACTCTCTTAAGCCTAAACAGACAACAGCAATGACTACAACTACAAGAAAAACAATTATAAATTCAGTCTTGTTCTTTCATTTCTGATGGGCAAATGCTCACACCAAAATATTAAGCAATCAGTTCTTAGGAAAGCTCTGGAGAACTGGTTCTTATTTTTTTTCCCATGAGAGTATAAACTCCTTAAGGGAAGAAATATTGCTCTTATCTTTGGTCAAGTCTAATATAATCCTGCTCATAGTAGTTCTTTCATATATGCTGGTTTCAGTGATGATGAACATTTTGTTTTTTAGTTTGATGAAAATAATTGAACAAAACCTATACCAACTTTTTATGTTTTTTTAAGTGAAGAACAATTTTATGTTTAATATTCAAATATTTTGACACAATTTATATTCCTTCATTATTGTTTAGTAATATCATTCTTACATCCTTTTCTTTCTACAGAGTATATTTATGAAACTTTAGACTTGAGTCACCTTAGAATCATCAAATGTTAGAGCTAGAAATAAGTCTAAAAGATCATAAAGCCCAACTTCCTCATTTGAAAGTCTCCAAAAGATCAAGAATCATGTCTGAGGGCACCTAACTAGCTTGTACTAAAGACAGGGCTAAAACACCCATGTTCGGACTGGCCAGGATTATTTTCTTTTTAATGCACAATCCTTCCAAATAGGGGGAAGAAATGTTTGCTGGGCAGCAAAAAAATTCTGTTTGTCTTTATTCTTTAAGTCCTCTCCCCATTAATTTGGATTTCAGAATGGCTTTCCCTCCATTTGAGGGATGAAAACTCAGTTCTAAGTATTTTAGGAAGTGAAATATGTTTAGTAATGAGATAGTGTTCATTTATTCTAATGAATCCTCTCCATGCACTGTAACTGATGAGCATTATAAAAAGAACGTATTTAGAATCATTAAGGGAATGGTGCTAAAAATGGAACACCTGTTACTTATTTTTATCCTTGAATTGCCCTAAGGTAACTGTGAGTCTGTGTATATGTGTATGTGTTTGTGTGTTTAATCACGTGGTTTTTGTTGGGGAGGGTCATAGATCTTATTTATTATATTTAAATATAAATAAAAACATTTTTCCAGCCTAATGTCATCTCCTTTGAGGCATATTTCACTCTATCGACATAATTCTTAATCATATTCTATTAGTCTACTTGTCTTGCAGAGTAGAGACAGGTAATAGATTGTGAAAGAAAAGGAGAAAATTATGTGTATAAATAAAGAGAGATTATATGTATATATACATATATATGAAGATATATGCATATATATATTTTTTTTTTCATTCTGAAGGACTCACAAATGGGAATTCTCTCCATTGATAGAGACTGATAATTGCTCTTTATGATGTAATCTTACAAAGTGACCTGGGGTCCTTAGAGGTTATATAATTTTCCTGGCATCATGTAGCCAATAAGAAGCAAAATCTGAGCCTGGGCCTCCCTGACTCCAAGTCTGATGTTCTGTCCACTATGCATGAATGCCAATCATATACATACACATGTGTATTAAGTTGAGTGTCAAGAAATACACATGCATATCTACACATACACATACATGGGAAAATGTACCATATATATACACTTGATGAGTTTGCAAATCAGAAATTTTTTTCTAAGTAACAAAAAAATCTAAAAGAATAGGATAAAGATATACAGACTAATCATTACCTCTATTAAATTTAATATATCAATATATGTGTGCAATGGTGTATAGATATATAGAAGAGACAATCATTTATGACTAGGAAATGGATCCCTCTTAAGTAAACAGGAAATACTTTGCATTTGTTTTAATTGTTTAATCATTACAACAGAGGACCTCATATGCTATTTTTATTCTTTCTTCTATGCTTTCATACAGTGTATATATGCTCAGCTATAATTGCCACTTGAATCAATCTGCTAATCAGTGCAAGTGAGGTGAATGAAACTGGATTGAAAAGCAATTTGAATGAAATCCAATCTGGAACCCTAACCAGGAAGAAATTTGAATTCTCAATGAACCTTGTGTCAAACCTGCAATTATGAATATTGCTGCAGATTAAAGAGATTGTTCCCTTTACAGAAGCAATGAGGGGAATGACCTTTTTCAACCTCCAGAGACACATTTTCAAGACTAGCAAGGCACCCACAAATCACCCAAGAATGATAGAGAATGGTATCAGCTTGTTCTTAGTACTCAGAGGCTATGGACAAAACATATTTTGTGTAAGTGAATCAATCAAAAATGATAAACACATAAATGTTAGAAAGGGATATTATAGAAATCAGGCAATTTATGTTTTCTGCACAATTCATCTACTAACTTTATAAATGTAGCCACTCATTTAACCTGAAGCTCAGTTTCATCATCAGCAAAATGTGGAGAATGGCACTTTCAACTTATTTTTGAACTAAGAAATGGAAATTAAATTGATTTATTCTCATTCCATAGCTATGAAGAACAGGTTACTAGATAATATAGATGTGTAAATGTGGCCTAAGCATCATTACTCACCTAAGCCAGTGGTGCATGGAGTAAGAACATGAGCTCACTAAACACCAGGAGACAGACGAAGGGGACTCCCCCACCAAAACAGTAAAAGAAAAGGGATATGTAATATAGGAAGCACTAAAGATTCACTTCAATAACTTGAATATTTTGCAAAGGGCAGACAGACTGCTGACATCTATACTATGAAAGAATCCCTCTTGAGACAAAGCATTAAGATATTTTTATATTTGGGAGGATCAAATATGAAAGGTGTCCCCACATTACAAATTGGCTATTTTTGTATTAGTTCATTTGTAAGACAGCTGGTTAGAACTTAGAACAAATTTCTCAAGAGAGGACATGATAAATGAGGTTTTTTGGAAGTCCTCAGAACACCATCATGTGATGGAAGTGTAGTATAACACAAAGGTTACCCAAGTAGCAAATATTATAGAGGCAGCATGAGGCACTGGATAGAGTGTTGGAGTTGGAATGGAGAGGTCCTAAATTCAGATCCTAGCTCAGACACTTCCTAGCTGTTTTTTCTTGGTTAATTTATTCAATATCTCTGAACCTCAGAACTCTGAATTCTAAAATAAAAAGATTGGATGTGATGTCCTTTGAGGTTTTTTAAAATTCTAAATTAAAGCTCCTCTGATCTAGGAGAGGCAGCTAGGTGACAAAGTGAACAGAATGCTGGACCTGGAGTTAGGAAGTCTCATCTGGATTCAGACATTTATTCTCTATGTGACCCTGAGAAAGTCATTTAATCCTATTTATCAGAGGAAACTTTTCTCATTGTCTTTTAATGCAAGAAAGGTCCTTGGTTATGTTATCTCTCATATGTACAAATATTCTTAAACCAGCAGCTTATAACCCATTTTCATATCATAAGCAGAAGAATTATAAGAGAGTCAGTGTTTTGCATGGAAAGACTACTAAAATTTTAGTTAGAAACCCTGTTTTAGGATACTACCTTTGATATCAATGAAAACACTGTTAGTGTGGGCAAAATCATTCAATTTTTCTGAGGCTCAGTGTTTACCTTACAGGACTGGTTTGAGGCAAAGACAGAGAGAGGAGTTTTATAATCTTATGAAACTATAAAAGTAAGGGTTTAAATTATTGTTTAAATTATTATGAAGCTAATAATGTAGGGAAATACATTTGGGTCAACAAAGTTTTCACCAAGTTCACGATTTTGTAAGGGAAAGGAATTATAAAACCATTTGATCAATTTTAAATGATTGGGTAAATTAAAAATTCATAACATGTATATTTTATGGAGTTTTCCCACTCAAAATGCAAAAGAAGCTATTAGCATGAATTATCCTATTTTGCAGGTTCACAAACTTGACTATTTTTATCAGTAATTCATTCCAATTGAATAAGCACTTATTAAATGCCTACTGTGGTTTTGTTTTTATGTGCTTTGGAATCCTTACCATTGTAAAATTCAATAGGAATCTAAAGCTCTCTTGTCTTAAGGAGACTAGAAAATGGCATAAGTTCTTTCATTAGAAAGGCATTTACTAAATTTCTTTTGCAAGCTAGTCTGTAAAACAAAATTAGAATACATAATCTCTGAAACCTACAAGTTTAGAGTCTAGTGTAGAAAGTAAGCCATAAATAGATAATGAAATGGGGTGGAGAAGACTAAGGTAAAAGATGACAGTATATGAATACAATAGATACAATATCATAAATTCTAAAGGAATACAAAGAAAAAATACATTACAGAATTGGGTTACTCAGAAAAGATTTTTAAATATGAACTCTTAAATTATGTAGGATAAAAGCATTAGGTATGGACAGAGAGATGAAGAGAACATTTCAGTCAGAAGAGGAGGAAGCAATATAATTTTATGTATATAATGTATGTTATGATAATATTATAACATAACTCTAGTGTCTTCCTTTGATGGATGATTGCCAATATTTTCTGTTTCACATATACATTTATATTTGTTCCTTAAATAGTCTTTCTTATTAAACTGCAAGTTTTTTGAGAGCTTATATCACCAGCATAGTAAATGATATATTGTACATGCTTAATGAATGTTTATTTAGTGAATTATTTGCTGAAATAGATATTTATGTAAACTACAAATAATTTCAGAAAAGTCATACTAGGGAGATCCTAAAGGTCTTAATTAGAGAAGAAACAAATATAGGGATAATGGAGAAGACAAGGTTTCAAATCCTGGTACTTCTACTTAGTGCTTCACTGACCTCAAATGAAGCATATCAGTTCTCTGAGACTCAGTTTCTTCAAGGATAAAATGACAGTTGTATAATAAAATCTGTAATACCTCTTCTAGTTCTAAATCTGGGATCCTATGTAATCTCAGTAAATTTAAGGATTAGGAATAGACATCATGCTCTCAGGGAGAGACATCAAGCTAATGACTTAAAATGGCATTATGTATAAAATATGAAAAATGTTTTTTTAATATCAACCTATATATATATACATATATATATATATAGTTGATGAATATATATCCTTCTACATAAAGAATCCATAATCATTTAATGGATTGGGAGATTGGGGAACTCCTTCACCAATACAAATTATAGCCCATTCATGCCCTCACTTTCTCTTTTATGTCTTTGCTATTAGTTCTGTTCTGTTAGCTATTCATTATCCCTCATGCTCACTAGAAACACCTCATCTCCTATTGTATCTGTACTTCATGATAATAAAACATCATTTCTTATCAATAAGTCATTCTGAAATTATAGATGGTTGGTTCAATGATAAATATATACACAAAACTTATCAGTATAAGCTCATGTTTTTCATATCAAGTTTTATGGAATACTAGGTACCATAAAAACTATTGCAATAACTCACAAATAAAAAAACAACACCTCTCCCACCAATTTACTAATTTTGAACATGCATAGCGATTATCATGTTGAATAAACCCCCTAAGAGGGAGGTTTTCCAGTAATTAATTATCACTATATTAATTAAACCAACCTGAAATAAATAAATTGATGATCAGTGATTTCTCTTGATAACCAAAGATGCAAAGGGAAGGCTCTGTATCACTTCAAATCAGTTGTGTGCCTTCTGGCAAGGAACTCCCCAGACAAGTGAAATTCAACCCTGATTGGTGAATATTTAATGAAAAGCTGGGCTAAAAGTCTTCTCTTCCTGTGACTTAATCTGGAGACTCATAAACCTCAAGGCTTCTGAGCAGTGAAAGTTCTATCAGGACCTCTCTGGCTAGTTTTCTTCATGAGCTGTGCTGCCCTAAATGCTAGTGGAGGGAACCAAGGACAGGGGGTTTCTATCCCAATCAAAGGTTCTCCTAAAGTGGATTCTGATTACATTCTGAATTGAAAGTAGCTTTCCCAGCTGGTTAGGGTCCTGCTCAATCAATTGGCTTTGGGAGTAATGTCATCACATAACCATGCCCTTCAGAGACTGACTAACCTTTTTCAGGAGTTGGTTTTAATAGAAATAAAAGGGAAAGGGTGCTTTACCTATTAATAATTAGTTAATATAATAGGTTAACATTAGTTTGTCTCATTAGTAAACCTAAATAATGTATAGATTGACATAAAAAGGAAACCATCAGAAACTGCCTGAAATAATGCATGACAGTGAAGTTCAGAGGATTCTAAACTGGGATCCATGGCCATGGATAAATTTCAAGATGTGATATGTGTGTCTGTCTGTAATCAATGTCTATGAACATGAATGGGAACATTTCCATCTTATTTTCATTAACCATTGAAATTTAGCATCTCTTTCAATTATGAATATAGAAAATAAATGTTTTGTTAGTCAATTATTTCAGTCTTGTCTTACTCTTCAAAACCACATTTGTGATTTTCTTGGAAAAGCTTTTGGAGTGGCTTGCCATTTCCTTCTAGAGCTAATTTTGCAGATGAGGCAACTGAGGCAACCTAGGCTAAGTGACTTATTCAGGGTCAAACAGCTTTTAGGTGTATAAGACAGGTTTTGAAATCAGGACTTTCTTATTCAATGCTCAGCCCTATCCTTTGTGCCACCATATTATTCTGTACAAGATTTTCTTACATAAGTTTGCCAGGTTTTTAAATGGATTCATGATACACAAAAATGATCAAGAAGCCCTCATCTAGAGCTTTCATCTCTAAATTTACCCCCTATGCACTCAGTGTGTCCTATGTGTACTTACTTATTTTTAAGATGTCTCCACCATTAGAATATACAAGTTTTGAGAGCAGGGATTGTATTCACATTTTTTTGGTTACCCCAGAACTTAGTACAATGCTTGGCATATGAATTCTTAATAACTGTGTGCTGATTAATGGATGAAATAGTATAACTATATGTATAAATACATACACACACACATACACACATGATAAGGTCCTGGAAAACTAAGTGGGGTTGTCAGAAAAAACCTGGAGTACTAATAAGATTTTTCCCTGAGGCAATGATGGAGATCAACACAGCCTTACAGTCCCATACACTGTGGAAGTCTTGGCTAATCCCAATTTACCATATTCAATTATATCAAAACCCCGAGGTTAAATTTCCCCTATAAATCTGTCCATGACCTATGCCATCTTTGCTGAATCCCTTTTTGGTTAGCCTGCAACAGATCTCTGCCTCCTGGTGTTGGTGTCTTTCTTCTATCCATCCTCCTTTTCATCTCATAGTGTCTTTCTCTCTCCCTCCATCCCCCCATACTTCATGGTATCCTTCTCCTTCTTATACCTAATTAACTCTTTTAAGGTGCAGTAAATGACATATTCCCACTTCATGGAGTATTCCATATCTCCTGGTTAATTGAGTTCCACTAAGGAATTTGTCTTTTCCATTGTTAATTGTTCTTTGCTAAGTATATGTTCTCCCAAATCTAATTCATATTTACTTCTCCTGGTACCTGTCTTACCTCTTCATTTTGTCTATACCCTATTTTCATAACTAAATATACCTTTTGGCAAAGAGAAAGGCCCATGTGAATTTCTCACATGTGAATTGCTATCTACTCCATCATTTGGTAACTATACTCAATAGCATCATATATATATATATGTATATATATATATATATATATATATGTATATACATATAAATATACATACATACACATATATCATGTATACATACATCATATATATACATATACATACAAATAACTATATAGACATACATGTTTTACCTTTTATATACATATATATATAACAAATACATATATTTACTAATTTCAATTCAATAACTATTAAGTTTTTCCTCTGTGCCAGAGAAACTAGTGGCACAGTGAACAAAGCATAATCTTCTAGAGTCAGGAGGACGTGAATTCAAATCTAGCCTCAGACACTGGCTCTGGGCAAATTATTTAACCCTGTTAATCTTAGTTCCTCATCTATAAAATGATCTGAAGAAGGAAATGGCAAATCATTCCATTATTTTTGCAAAGAAAATTGCAAATGCAGTAATAGAGCGATGGACAAAACTGAAGCAATTCAACTATAGTATTTTCTAGGAGATGCAACTTTTTAAAATAATTCAGTACATACTCTCAAGAAGCTCACAATCTAGTGGGAGAAGACATCACACAAAAAGAAACTGAAAAGATGAGGGATGGAGTTTGAGGGTGCTGGTAGGGGGAGCAGTGCATAATGTTCTATGGATTTGAAACCAAGCAGAGATACTGCTGGAAAATGGAAAGTTACCTTTATACTAATTCCATTATATTACTCATTAGGGTAAAATAAGTTCAAAGAAGCAAAGAAGTAAAATTGTCAAACAAGACTCTGGTACTAGCACAAACCTACACAGAGAATCCCAAATAGAGAAGTAAAACAACTATGATAATAGCTTGCCTTCTCCCTTGCTCCCTCACTTGCTCTTTACTTCTCTCTTCTTCCTTCCCTCCTCCCCCCCAATTTGAGTTTGCTTCTAGTGATTATGATTCACAATACGTGGTAAATGGGCATTTTTAAAAAAATATATATCCCAAGGTTTCAATGAAATGGGTAAAGCATTTACTAATCAAGCACAGTGAGTTTGGGAATAAAACTGGCATTTCAAAAGCCCAAAAATGCTGAACTAAAACAATCTCAAAAAGACTTGGCTTATGTAAAATAAAAAAATGAAAAGTTATGAAACTGTTGTTTGTAATCCTTTAAACTGCTGTTTAATGCCAAGAGCACTGGAATAGGAGACAGGGGATCTGAATTTGAATCTCATCTCTACCGCTTAGTACCAGAGTGGTGTTGTAAAACTCATTTAACTTCCTAAAGGCTCAGTTTCTTTTACTGTAAAATGAGCAGATTGTACTAAGTGATTTCTAAGCACCAGCAGAGCTCTAAATGTGATTTTATGTAAGTTTTTTATTCAATCTGTTTTCTAGTTTTAAAAAACTTTTATCAATTATGAAAACTCAAATCCTTCATAAGTCATTTATGACTTTTTAGATCTGTAATAAAATAGGACCAAAAACCCTTTTGTTTCAAAATTAGCTTCTGAATTAGTATCATTAGCAGAATGCATTAAAAGTCACTTCAAAAGATTTTCTTGCAAGAGCCCTTCCCCCTTTTTTGTATAAAATGAAGATCCTTAGTTCTCCACAATAAGAATATAAGTAGAATTTGTGGCTATACTAAACCATGCTCAAGGTTGCCTCCCCCATTTCCACTGCTTTTGAGTTGTCTTCTTCCCTTAGAATGTAAACTGTCTG
Organism: Myrmecobius fasciatus; assembly: GCA_023553655.1. Taxonomy (NCBI): domain Eukaryota; kingdom Metazoa; phylum Chordata; class Mammalia; order Dasyuromorphia; family Myrmecobiidae; genus Myrmecobius; species Myrmecobius fasciatus. The sequence goes on from JAJPUD010008414.1 coordinate 11,992, forward strand.
AGGGCAGGAACTTTCTTTATGTGTAAAATTAGGTGGCGAAAAAAACAGCAAACAGCTCCGATATCTTTGCCAAGAAAATCCTAAATGAGGTCATGATTGATAGGACTGAACAACAACAAAAGGAAATAGACTCCATGGCAACTTTCCCAAATTCAGCACTTACAGCATATTAGGCTGCCTCATATTCACAATTATACTTACATAAAGCTATGCATTGCTGTGGATATTCTTGGCAGAGGCATCAGCACTTAGCTAGGTCCAAGAACTCACAATGTATTTCAAGGACAACAGGGTCCAACTACAGAATTAGTCTAGTATAATGAATAAAAGATCACAGTTTTAAAAAGAATTATAAAGACCTGGGTTTGAACATTATCTCAGGCACTTACCGGTTGTGTGAATCTGAGCTGTTTCACTTTCCTCATCTGTAAAGTTGAATATCTGTATATAATATGGTAGCACTTACCTCCCAGATTGATTGTATTTTAAATGAGAAAATGCATGTAAGTACAAAGCAAATGTTAAAGAGCTTTCAATATGGAGCAAGCATGAAGGTGGCTTAAAGCTCTGAAAACCTTTCCTCAGTGAAAAGCTACTTAATATTCCACCACTCTGTTGAATTGGAAATACTTCACTATGCAATTATCCAGTGCCTTTTCTTCCCCTTACTAATTTCAAAGCTTGAAACTCAATACCTTTTAAACACAAAAGGGAATGACTTCTCCCACATTTCCCTATATCCATCAAATTCTGTTTTCCACACCAATGCAGAAAACTTATGGGTCTCTGCATATTTACTTAGACTTATATTTCTCACATCCGAGTTACTCTCAAGGAGTGTAGTGGTTTATGAAGCAAAATGCCACCATCAGTAGTTTACAAACCAAAAGGAAAATGCTTTCTGGGCAATGAACCAAAACACTTTCATTACTGACATGATTACTCTTAAGTTAGAAATATAAAGTTAATAAAAGGACAGCAGAGGATAGTCTCACCATATTCTCTGTTACCTTTAATCTGAGTGGAACTTGTAAGTGATATAATTAAGGCTGTCTTTCTGTTTCCATTATTTATTCCAATTTGCAAGAACTTTATAACTTAGTTCTGAAAATTTTAATATGGGCTTAAAATGCCATAACAGGTATAATCCCTGAAGCAAGGTTTAAAATGGTTTTAGTTATCCTCTCTGTCTGCTCTGTGTCTGTCTGTTTTTCTGTCTGTCTTCTGTCCCTGTCTCTGCTTTTGTCTATCATAAGAAGAGAAAAATAAATTGAAAACTGTAATCCTCATCCTTCCACCCACATTAAAACATATATTTATGCCTTAAAATATGAGCTGGCATCTTGGATATATCCTTCAATCTTTCCATTTTTATAGAATATGTTGTCCAGAGTCCTCGAATGTTGCTTTTAAAATAAAGACTTAACCTAACTAACAAACTTCCAAATAAATCTTCAAAAAGGTAAATTCCCTTTAAAATAAAAGTACCTCTGTGGATAGAGAAGATAAAGAGTTGCATAAAATGGTACTGTTGTGCAATGTGCAAATATATGAATTTCAAATGCATGTATTTAAAAAGAATTAGATGATAAGGGCAGAACTCTTGCATAAAGTAAATCAATTCCAGCATTAAAACTATTTTAGCTCAGACCACAGCATGCCTTTATGAAATCATCCACTATATTTCCCATTCCAACTGTAGTTTAATTGAGTAAACATGAGGGTAAGCTATCCAGAAAAATTTGCCAATTTGATCAATTTACTAGTAAAATCAGTGAGAAAATTGGCCAATACTACTAGTTTTAGGTATGTCTGGGAAACATGTTTGAACTAAAAGTTCCTACTGGATCTGGATATTATATCATTTGTAAGGCAGTTAGAAAAAATATTTGTTATGAATTACATTATATTTCTAGCTTTATGTGCCACAATCCTATTTACTTCAACTTATAAAATATTATATTTTTATGATCAGCATTTAAATAAACAGCTAGATAAAAGTATATATTTTTTACTTTCATAACTAAAATACATATTATATCCAAGTATAGCTATTAAATTATATATACTTCAATAAGCTTATTACAAGGTTTTATAAGCTTTAATAGTTTAAATTAGATTAAGACTTCTAGGATAGTTTATATACATGCATGCATGCACACATATGTACTGTACTCACATACATTCACAAATGCATGCATGCATTGATAAATGTGTATATACATATGTATATATGTATGTCTATACATATGCATATCCACTCAAAGATCATATAGATGTTGACATATGGATATATTAAATATATTTAATCTGGGATTGAGTCAATTATGCCAAATATCTTGAAAACAAATGGTTATCTCCTCAAGATCAGTAATCTTCACTTATATATTTTTGGTAACTACCAAAACATCTGTATGAATTCTGCTCTGTCTTATGCCCAGAGTTCAGTTATGCAGCATCCCCTTAGGAAGGCAATGGACACATCAATAGTGTTCTCAGGGCAGGTATCTCTTACTTTCTTTTCAGAAAAAGGAAGCAATAATGGAGGAAGCCTACATATATTGTCAGATACAGAGTACTTTTGCTGAACTATTCTTTAACTTTCTTTTTATTCTTTACTGTAAGAGATATTTTTTTGGAAGAGGGATAAAGGAGGCTACCCTGGGAAATGTTGGTGATATAAAAATACACAAATAAAAAAAATAAATGTTTTCAGAAATGTAGCAGTCTTTGCTCTTAAAAATGGATTTTCCTAAAACCATCAGTAAGTATCCTATGTAACCAGGACAAACTAGAACCATTCCCAATAAAATCAGGGGTGAAACAAGTTTGTCCACTATCACCATTACCATTCAATATTGTATTAGAAATGTTAGCTTTAGCAATAAGAGAAGAAAAAGAAATTAAGTGTAGGTAATGAAAAAAACAAATTTTCACACTTTCCAGATGATATGATGAGAATCCTAGAGAATCAACTTAAAAATATTTGAAATAATTCACAACTTTAGCTAATTTGCAGGACATAAAGAATAGATAAAGAATATGAAGAAATCCACAGAATAAATCACAAAACATTAGTATTTCTCTATGTTTTCAACAAAATCCAACAACAAGAGATACAAAGAGAAATTCCATTTAAAATAATTGTAGATAATTTAAGATATCTGGGAGTTTACCTGTCAAGACAAAGTCAAGAACCATATGAACACAATTACACAATACTTTCCACACAAATAAAATCAGATCTAAACAAGTAAAAGAATATCAAGTATTCATGAATAAGCTATACTAATATAATAAAAATTACAGTTCTACCTAAATGAATATATTTATTCGTTCCATGCTAATCAAACTGTCACAAAACCACATTACAAAGATAGAAAAATAATAATAAAGTTTATCTGAAAGAACAAAGGATCAATAATTTAAATGAAATTAATTTTAAAATGCAAATAAAAGTGGACTAGCTCTATGAGACCTAAAACTATTTTATTAAGCAGAGGTCATCAAAACCTTTGGTCCTGGCTAAGAAATATAATAGTTGATCAGTGAAATAGGCTATGTCACATGACACATGACACAATAGTCAATGACTATAGCTGATAAAACCACGGACCCTAGCCTCTGTGATTAAGAACTCACTATTTGACCAAAATTGCTGAGAAAATTGGAAAATAGTGTGGCAGAAACTAGGCATTGAGCAACATCTAACACCTATACCAAGATAAGGTCGAAATGGATTCATGATGTAGAACGTGATAATACAAATAAATTAGAACAAAGGAAAGTCTACCACTTAGTCTGTGGAGGAGGAAGGCATTTATGATCAAAGAAAACTAAAGTTCAATATGAAATGCAAAATGGGTAATTTTCATTATATTAAATTTAAAACTTTTTGTACAAACAAAACCAATGCAGACAAGATAAGTGGAGCAGAAAACTAGGAAACAAACTACATCTAAGGGTTTTGTTCTAAAGACTTCATTTCTAAACTATATAGGGAATTGCCTCAAATTTATAAGAATATAAATCATTCTCCAACTGATATATGATCAAAGGATATGAACTAAAAATTTCAGATGAAGAAATTATGATTTCTAGTCATATAAAAATAATCTAAATTACTATTGATTAGAGAAATACACATTAAGACAACTCTAAGGTACCACCTCACACCTCTCAGATTGGCTAAAATGACAGGAAAAGATGATAAATATTTGATGGATTGTAGGAAAAGTGGAAGACTGATATATTGTTAGTGGAATTATGAAATGATACAACCATTCTGGAGAGCAATTTGAAGCTATGCTCAAAGGGCTATCAATCTCTCCAATACCCTTTGATCTGACATGGTTTCTACTGGGCTTGTATCCTAAAGATATCATTTAAAAAGGAAAAGAATTTACATGTGCAAAAATGTTTGTAGCAACCCTTTTTGTAGTGGCAAAGAATTGTAAACTGTGTGGATGCCCATCAGTTGGAGAATGGCTGAATAAGTTATGCTATATGAATGTTATGAAATATTATTTTTCTGTAAGAAACGACCAACAAGATGATTTTAGAGAGGTCTTGAGAGACCTACATGAACTGATGCAAAGTGAAGTGAATAGAACCAGGAGATCATTGTGCACAGCAACAATAATATTATACCTTGATCAATTCTGATGGACATGGCTTTCTTTAACAATGGGATGAGTCAGTCCATTTCCAATAGACATGATGGAGAGGGCTTTCTGCATCCAAAGAAAGGACTTTCATGATTGAGTGTGGAACACAATATAGCTTTTTCACTTTTGTTGTTGTTTGCATGCTTTATTTTTTTTCCTTTTTGATATATTTTTTTCTTGTATAACATGATAAATGTGGAAATATGTATAGAAGAATTGCACATTTTTAATCTATATTGAATTACGTGCTGTCTATAGGAGTGTGTGGGAGCAGAGAGCGAAAAAATTTGGAACACAAGGTTTTGCAAGGGTGAATGTTGAAGACTATCTTTGCAGAATTTTGAAAATAAACAACTATTTAAACAAAAACATGGACTTTCATCATACCATGTCTCTCTGAAGTACACATAGCTAGGATTCTTTGTCACAGAAAACATGTGTACAGATACATCCATATATCCTAACGTTGGGATACACACACACACACACACACACACACACACACACACACACACACACATATATATATATATATATATATATATATATACTTATAAATCTGAAATTTTGTGAGGGCAACTTCCACAATAGTACTGTCTAGTCACAATAAAAAACTTCAGTGTTTTCTTCTCAGGTTCTTTGTTCATTCTCAATTTCTACATAAATCCACAGAATGGAACAACAAACTTCATTTAGGATCAGCCAGCAGTGCCTCTTTTAATTAACTTATATGCAGAAGACATTGTGGTACCATGGAAAGAAATTAATATTAGGTTTGAACTTAGGTAATCCAAGTTTTAAATCATGACTCTGCCAGACCTAGCCCTAACCTCCCTGGACTTCATTTTTCTCATCTATGAAGTATGAGAAGTACAAAGTGGATAACTTTTAAGGTCATTTCTAGCTATAAATCTATAATCCAAATTCTTCATGATCATAGTTGCTCTCAGTACCACAAGTACCACAACCTTTTTTTTTTTATTTTATTTGCATAACTTATGTGTGGGTAATTCTTCAACAATAACCCTTACATAGCTTTCCATTACAAATTTTTCCCCCCAACTCCCCACCCCTCCCCTAGATGGCGGGATATCCACTACATGTTAATTATGTTAAAATATTGGCAAATCGAATATATGTATACATATTTCCAAACTTATTGTTGTGCAAGAAAAATTTTATCTACACAAACGATATATCAGATAAAGGAAACACAATGTAAGCAAACATCAATCAAGGAGTATGAGAATGTTATGTTGTGGTCCACATTTCACATCCCTCTCTCTGGGTGTATATGGCTTTCTTCAGTGAACAATTGGAGGTGGTTTGAAACATTTCATTGTTGAAGAGAGCCATGTCCATCAGAATTGATCGTCATATAGTACTGTTGTTGCCGTGTATAATGATCTCCTGGTTCTGCTCATTTCGCTCAGCATCAGTTCATGTAAGTCTCTCCAGGCCTCTCTGAAATCATCTTGCTGGTCGTTTCTTACAGAACAATAATATTCCATAATATTCATATACCATAATTTATTCAGCCATTCTCCAACTGAAGGGCATCTATTCAATTTCCAGTTTCTAGCCACTACAAAAAGGGCTGCCACAAACATTCTTGCACATGTGGGGCCCTTTCCTTCCTTTATGATTTCTTTGGGATATAAGCCCAATAGAAATGCTGCTGGGTCAAAGGGTATGCACAGTTTGATAACTTTTTGAGCATAGCTCCAAATTGTTCTCCAGAATGGCTGTAT
>JAJPUD010008414.1:18509-30216 GCA_023553655.1 Myrmecobius fasciatus
TCCAACATTCATTATTAACTTTTCCTGTCATTTTAGCCAATCTGACAGGTGTGAAGTGATACCTCAGGGTTGTCTTCATTTGCATTTCTCTGATCAATAGTGATTTGGAGCACCTTTTCATATGACTATAAATAGTTTTAATTTCATCCTCTGAAAATTGTCTGTTCATATCCTTTGACCATTTATTGATTGGAGAATGGCTTGAATTTTTATAAATATGAGACAATTCTCTATATATATTTAGAGATGAGACCTTTATCAGAACCCTTAAATGTAAAGATGATTTCCCAATTTATTGCTTCCCTCCTAATCTTTTCTGCATTGATTTTGTTTGTACAAAAACTTTTTAACTTAATATAGTCAAAGTTATCTATCTGGTTTTCAAGTAAGAGTTCCAGTTCTTCTTTGGACATAAATTTATTCCATCTCCATAGGTCTGAGAGGTAAACTATATTACATTCTTCTAATTTACTTATAGTATCACTCTTTATATCCAGATCATGAACCCATTTAGATCTTATCTTGGTATGTGGTGTTAGATGTGGGTCAAGCCCTAATTTCTTCCACCCTAGTTTCCAGTTTTCCCAGCAGCTTTTGTCAAATAGTGAATACTTATCCCAAAAGCTGGGGTCTTTGGGTTTATCAAAAACCAAATAAGCAACTACCTTTTTATCCCCAGAGATATAGGAGTCTAGCATCATCTGAACTGTTTCATATATCGACATTCACCAATTTTTTTAAATAAATTTCACTATGGGCAAAGTACCTCCCTTATGTGACCCTTAATTTCTTTTTCAATATAATAGCAGTGATAACACCAGCTCGAGAATTTATTTTTAAAAAGTGCTTTGTAAGTTTTAAAAAGGGAAAGAGATAGGAATGTGGAAATGCCTTCACTCAGAACTCACACATCAATATTTGTCTGAATCAGGATTTGAACAAAAATCTTCCTGGTATCAATGCCAGTTTTCTCTCCAGTCCGTGCTACTTCTCTATAACATTGATTCCTAAATTTGCTATAGAAATCTTAATTTGAGCTGTCATTATTATTACTGCTGACATTATATAATATTGACAATTCCTACCCCAGTGAATTGGTTATATGGTACAATAAAGGGACTCTTTAAAGACAATGGGGATTTGCTTTATGGTTCACAGTTGTGATAGCTTTCATTTCATTCCTGTTCTTTTAGACAGTTTATTTTAGAAAAAGCTTCCTGATATTTTCAACACTGAACAATATTAATTTCATAAATGTTAAATTGGACTCCTGTTATTATACCACTTAACATACATCTATTAAGCTTTTTTTTTCTTTTTTTCCCTAAGTGGGGTGAGTAGGGGTTAACATAGCTTAGCAAAATGGAATTCAGCAAAAAAGAATTTGATGTCAGGATGACATTTAGTGCAACAGGAAATTTACCCAAAAGTATATTTACCCAAGCCTTAGTGGATGTGTAGCTCAAAGACCCTAACATGGAGAGAATGAGACCTCGGCTTTTCAGAGGCTATGTGAACACAATGGAAGCTCTGGCAGGGCCTGCCAAACTGGATATGCTTCAAGTACAGGCCTGGCTATAGATTGTGTGCCTGTTGTCCAAAATCCAGCCTAGTGGCATTCAAAGGGGCTTATCAGTAAGTGGCTGGCCCCCAGTTAATGCAGTTTTTTATTCAAAAGGCTCATAAAGACACATTTATCTTCTCTTTTCTATCCTTCCCTTCTTTTACCTTCCCAGTTATTATAAAGGTCTTTTCTGATTAATTGATAAACTACTTACAACAGGCATGATGGGAATATCCTATTGGAAGAAATATTGCATTTATTGAAATAATAAACAAATATTCACCCAAAAGAAATAAAAGGAGGCAGCATGGTTTGGGGGGGGGACTTAATCTGGAGTCAGAGGACTTGAATTTATGTCATACCTATAATGATTTCCAGCTGTGTGACCTCGAGCAACTTCCTTAACCACTCAAGGTCTTAGTTTCCCCATCTATAATGAGGTTTGATTTAATTTTATTTCTATATCTGTGATCCTCTAAAATAATAACATTTAAGGAGACCATAATCTCACAGAATTATTTAGCATTCAAAATGCAACAATTATTTGAGTGATGTTATGTATTATGCATTGCCATTCCTAGTCTATTAGATGTTTGGGTCTGGGAAGCTGTTCATTTCTTTTTCCTGTTATGAATTTTCATTGATGGCACATTTTTGTTATAGTTGGATGATGATGAATTCTGGGTATGTATTTGAGTGTTTTTTTTTTAGAATCCTTAAAATTGTATCCAAGGAGTTATCAAACTTTAATCTAGCAGTGTCTCTATTGGGCTTGTATCCCAAACAGATCATAAAAGAGGTAAAAGGACCCAAATGTACAAAGATATTTGTAGCCTTTTTAAAGCTTTTTATTTTCAAAACATATGCATGGGTAAATTTTTCAACACTAACCCTTGCAAAGCCTTCTGTTACACATTTTTCCTTTCTTCCCCCCACCTTCTCCCCTAGATGGCAAGTAGTCTAATACATGTTAATTATGTTAAATATATGACAAATCAAATGTGTGTATACATATTTATATGGTGATCTTTCTGTACAAGAAAAATTGGATCTACAAGAAAAAAAAAACCTGAGAAGGAAAACAAAATGCAAACATCAACAGAAAGCATTAAAATGCTATGTTGTGGTCTGCCAAAAAGATCTGCCACACACATTTTTGCACATGTGGGTCCCTTTCCTTCCTTTAAGATCTCTTTGAGATATAGGCCCAGTAGAAACATAGCTCTTTTCATAGTGGGAAGAAACAGGAAACTGAAAGGATGGTCCTCCATTGGAGAATGGCTAAATAAACTATGGTGTATGAATATCATGGAATATTATTGTTCTGTAAGAAACGACCAACAAAATGATTTCAGATAAGCCTGGAGAGACTTGCATGAACTGATGCTAAATGAAGTAAGTAGAATCAAGAAAACATTATATACAACAAGATTATGGGATAATCAACTTAGATGGACTTGGCTCTTTTCAACAATGAGGTGATTCAGGCCACTTCCAATAGACTTGTGATAGAGCCATCTGCATCCAAGAAGAGGACTATGGGGACTGAGTGTGACTCACAACATAGTATTTTCACCTTTTTAGTTGTTATTTACTTGTTTCTTTTTCTTTCTCATTTTTGTCCCTTTATGATCTAATTTTTCTTGTGCAGCATGATAAATGTGGAAATATGTTTAGAAGAACTGTACGTATTTAATTTATGTTGGATTACTTGCTGTCTAGGGGAAGGAAAGTGAGAGGAAAGAAGGGAAAAAATTTGCAACGCAAGGTTTTGCAAGAGTGAATATTGAAAACTATCTTTGCATGTATTTTGAAAATAAAAAGCTATCAATACAAAAAAATTAAAGAACTACCTAAAACCAAAAAAAAATCCTTACCAAACAGAATATGATCGAAAAATTCATATATCCAAATGATACTTTTTCTAATATTGAAAAATGAGTATATTCACCCAAATATGCCCTAAAGGGAAGCCATTTAGGGCTGACTTTAGAATTAAACACACACATACACACACACACACACACACACATCGAAGCAAACCAGAGCACTAAGTGAAATTCTCATTGGGAAAAATAGATTCCACAGCCTATTTTACAAATTAAGAATCACAGATAGCCACTTATAACTTGCACCCCTTTTCTTGTATTAGCAATCAGCCAAGCCTCTAGGTCATAAAAGGAAAAAGAAAGTGTGAATAAAAACCCCAAGTGAAGCCCACTTCTGCTCCTGGAAAACCAAATCAATGTACAGAGGCACCTATAATGGGCCACCACTGTCACCCCTCTCTACAAAGGACAGTACACTTGAGACACCTTATAAATGAGTGCTATGTGATTTCTATGGAAAGCAGATTATTTCCCTGTGTGGTCTTGCTTTCTTAGTGCAACATATAAAACCTGTGTGTCTACGTTAATCATATCTTCCATAACTCAATATTCTTAAATGTAAAATAGAAGGGAAAATGGTAACTTTTTCCATTGTTAGACATACCCAAAGAAGAAATGAAACTAATTGATTAGCTGTAAAATACTATGCCTATAGTAATGAGTGTGACAAATTATCCTTCTAACTCCAAGCCTATGATGAGCCAGGCTAAGTAAATCGCAGTCAGAGAGCAAGTTGCTCCTGGGTATCATTTCATGCTTGAGAAGAGACAATTTACAAGTGGTTCCCTGAGGCTGGAGAAGAGTTGATTTCCATCATGAGGTAGACAACTTTATTCCCTGAGGGCAATTTATTCACCCATTCTTCACAAAAAGACTATGATTATGATTTAGTCTCAGTGTCAGAAGCAGCCCCACTCTACCTAAACAGCCTCCGCCCTGGACTCTCCTCCACAGCTTTTGCCCTTCCACTAATGCATTTAACCTCCCTCCTCACCCTCACAACACAGATCAGATTGATACTTAACCTTGCCTAAGTGTTACTTAATTTTGACCCTGTCTTCCTTCATTGTCTAATTTCTAGAGAGCCCCAAACATAAGTAATCATTTTGTATCTCCAGGTGAGTGAGCACCAAGCTCAATTAGGTGCTTAATAGAGGCTTGTTGATAGTGGTTTTATGTTCTATAATTGATGCTGATTTTCTTTGGTAACTATCCTAGTTATTTAAAATTTATTAATAAATTTCCATCCTCTATCGCATGTTAAATTATTCTCTCTCCACATCATTATCTATCACTATTAATTGTTAATTTGCTTAACTGTTCAAGAAAATCTATGTAGTCTCCTACCTGTTCTAGGTACCAGTCCCAAAGATTTTTTTCCAATATCCTTCAAAGCATACCAGAATTGACTATAAATGCCTCAGACATTCCCAGTTTGAGCCTCCTTTGGATCAAAAGAAAAAGAAATGGGGAAGTTTCCAGTTGGATTTCAGACTAATTTTTCACTGATGCCCAAACATTTTCCTATGGAGCATAATGGTAATTTGCCATCATTAATCTTAGCAGGTATCCCAGCTCTAGTCCTTGTAAGAGTTTATATATCCATTTGGCTGCAGAGCACATTATAACACTGTTTAAAATCTTTTTTTAATTAAATCTGTCATACTTTTGGAGAACCTCTAGGACCTTGTTTCCTTGATACCCAAATGCAAAATATCTATGAAGGCACTAATCAAATACATCACATTTATTCAAATTGATTCAAAATGATGATAGAAAAAAAATCTAGGATATGATAGACCAATGACAAGACTTCCTCAGTAATTTTTCCCTTTGTCATGGATACTTTGGGGTACTCTGTGGAAAGACACTGTGGTCTTCTATATTATGATGTGTTTTACTGGAATGTGGATTAGAGGGGTTTTGGGTTTATGGTCCAGCTCAAATTTTACAAAAAAAAACCATTTTATTAGAATAAAATAGGCAAAGCCCTGAGGCTCATTGAACCTCAGTATTTCAATCTTTAAAATTCTAGCATAGACAAAAACATCAAAAAATAGAACACCTCATATAATAATATTGAGAAGCTTAAAACCCAAAAGTTCTCCTCCATGGAACCAAACCTCCTAACTCCAACATGATATAAGTGAAATCAATACTGGTAACTTTTCAAGCTTGTACTATAGGCTCCAGCTGTAGAAGTACCTATATGGCCCTTTCTGAGAACACTGACTCAGGGTGAACCTTTCCAACAAACAAATGTAACACTAATGGCACCCTAATTCTGCCCAGTTATACAGAAGAAATAAGAGATAAACTGGGAAGAGCAGAGGCAAAGCAAAAGTACAGAAAAATGCAAAGGACAAAAGAGAACTATATAATGGAGAAATTGAGGAGGATAATGTTTTATACTGAAACAATATTGTTTTAAGAACAACTTTCAGTGACTAAGTCATTTTTAAAAATTATTATTAATACCTAAATTAGCTACAAAGGACATATGAAAGAAGATACTATGTACATCCAGAGAAGGAACTGATAATTATAAGTATATATAGAATGGTTTTTCACACACACACACACACACACACACACACACACACATTCCTAATAATAACAATCTCTAGGGAGGGGAAGGGGATAAAAGAAAAAAGGAGGGAAAAAGAAAGCTGCATGATAACATTATATATTTTAATGGAATAATAACTTGTGCATAATAAATTTGCAATTTCATGAACAACCATCCTTTTTTCTATTTGACTATTATAAAAATAACTGTTTTAGTTCTTAACTTCAGAATAAGATAAATTATTTTTTAAAAAACAGCTGAAGAAAATTCCACAATGGATTGCAAAGTTTTAAATGAAAATACTAGAAATAAAATTAAATCAGATAGCTCAATTCTCAATGTAGACTTCTTTAAGACTGTTAAACATATATTTTACTATGTTTAACATATATTGGATTGCTTGTCATATAGGGGAGGGAGTAACTGGAAGGGGGGAATTGAAAAACAAAGTTTTGCAAGGGTCAAATGTTGAAAAATTATTCCTGCATATGTTCTGAAAATAAAAAAGCTTTAATAAAAAAGATATTTAAACAACATAGTAGCCAATGTTACAAAATAAGTAGATTCCCTAAAAGTGAAAATTACCGATTCAGAACACAAAAATCTGAAAGGGATAAAAACTTTGGCAAAAGAAAAGCAAAAGTTAATAAGTTTAATTAAAAACCATACTGATTTTATTTTTTAAAGGAATGGCTTTGAATATAGGTTGTATAGAATAGAAGTGTAATATCAAGGACAATAAAACTCCCAGAGGGGACAAATCAGACAAATTAAATTGGAAAATGTTTAACGAAATAAATAAAAATCTAATATAATATTGTTCACCCATTTTTCAGTGAGGTTTGACTCTTTGTGACCCCATATGAGATTTTCTAGGCAGAAATTCTAGAATGGCTTTGTCATTTCCTTCTTTAACTTATTTTTCAGATGAAGAAATGAGAGCAAACAGCATTGACTTACTCAGCATCACACAGCTTCTGAATGTCTGAAGTCAAATGTGAGCTCAGTGGGATAGATGAGTCTTCCTAAATTCAAACTAACACAATACAAGTTAGATAATATAATCTATGGTTTTATAAGTTAATATGAGGCCTGCAGAAATTTGTTTCAATTTGAGTTTGATGAACAGTTATAATTTAAAGATGATAGATTCTTAGAAAAATATATGTTCAAATAATCCAAATACTCTATGTTCAGGGAAATATAAGCAAAGTACCAACAAGCTAAATATAGACAATAAAGTACTAATCAATGAAATTCATAGATTGTCACCATAGAAAAACCTTAAAATGCCAAGGAATACACAATTTTATCCTTCTAACAATAAATAACAAATTTTGCCACCAGCCAGGAGAATAATCTTCAATTATGAAATAAAACTATGTAAAATTACTCAAGATTACCTTGTAGCCACCAGATAATAGAGGGAATGGAATAGTAGAAATTCTAAAGAGAAAAAAAAAAAACAAAGGAGCTGAAACTAAAAACAAAAATAACATGCCCTACAATCATGTGAGACATAATTATAAATGAGAAGAATAAATACCTATAACTAAAAAAAGAGATATTCAATGTATTCCTAGTCTTTAAAAAAGAATCAATGACGAGAATATTTGTCTCATATTCATGACAAATTAAATAAATACAAAGAAGGTAAATATATACAACATTCAAGGAATGAGAAATTTAAAATAATCATTTCATTGTTGCAGTTTAATATTATTTAAATAAAAAGAAAATGAACTAAGGATAACAGGGAGCAAAAAGAGAGATAATAATGGAACAAAATATTCAAGGGAAACTTAAAGACTATAGAAAAGAAGAACGTACTGAGATAATAAACAATGGATGAAAATCATTGTCTCCCAGTAAGTGAATCAATATATTTTATGAAAGAGATAATATGGATAGTTTCAAAATGGAAGTTAAGGGGAATGGACAGAAGGGAGTCAGAAGGGAATATAACCATTTTTAGGTGGCCAGAGAAGGTATTATAATTTTTTAAATAATACATTTTGTATTTTGAAAATATATGCAAAGATAATTTTCAGCATTCAGCCTTGAAAAAACCTTGTCTTCCAAACTTTTCTCCCTCCCTTCCCTCACCCCTTCTCTTAGACAGCAAGTAATTCAATATATGTTAAACATGTGCAATTATTCTGTACATATTTCCACAACTATCATACTGCACAAGAAAAATCAGATCAAAAAGAAAAAAAATGAGAAAGAAAATAAAATGCCAGCAAACAACAACAAAAAAAGTGAAAATACTATCTTGTGGTCCATATTCAGTCCCCACAGTCCTTTTTCTGGATGTACATAGCTCTCTCCAAAAGAAGTCTATTGGAATTGGCCTAAATCACCTCATTGTTGAAAATAGCTCCGTCCATCAGAATTGATCATTGCATAATCTTGTTCCTGTGTAAAATGTTCTCTTGGTTCAGAGGATTATTAACTTCTAAGTCAGACGTTATGTCATCAAATAGTATAATTTTGTCTTTGTGAATGATTTTTTTTTCTTATTACTATTTCTACCATCTAGAATTAAGTCAAATAGCATTAGGTAATGATCACAATGAAAGACCAAACTAAAAAAGTTGATGGCAATATCATTCCATGATTATTTTGAACTCCAAATTACCATTCAGGTAACTCTAAATTACCATAATAAAAGCAAGTACTTACACAACATGCTTTCATATCTATTTTTTTTTTCCTCAAAATCACCCTGTGACCTAGCACTTTCAATGATTACATTTGGTGTACCACAAACTCATTGGATTTAGTCATGGAACATATCTGGGAATCTGTCAATCAATCAAGAAAGATTAGTAAGTGCCTCTTAGGTATGAAAAATTGTACTAAGCATTGGGAATACAAACATAAAGAATTCAATAATTCCTACTCTCAAGATGTTTATATTTTAATGAGAGAAGCCTAGTTCCAGTCACTCATTTCACAAGTGAGAAAGATGAGGAGCAAAGCAGGTAAATGATTTGCCAAAAGCCAATAATCTTCAAACCCTGGTATTTTGCTTTTAGGTAGAGTGCTTGCTCCAGCCCCTCTCCAGTTTGCCTCTTTTGTTTCCTACTAAGATTCATGAGTTTCACAAACTAGATGCCTTTTATCTCTTTCTTATCCAAATTTTCTTTGATCCTTCTGGGGATAGGGGGAAAATAGACATTCCATCCCTCCCTCATACACGCAAACACACATACACATACATATAAACACATATACATAAAGAGTAATAATATATAAGAATTAATTCACATGATTGTTCATTTAAATGGTGTCAAATAATTATATGAAAAAGTCTTATTTATTTTTGCATTCTTTTTTTTAATCTCGCATAGTGCATAGTTAAATCAAAGTAGGAACAATATTGCATATTCAGTTGTGTTTAATGGCACCTATAATTTGATGATTTGACTTATATCAAGATTCCAATGTGCAAAGAATTTCATACTCCCACCTTTCCTTGGTAATACTCAAAAAGACTCAATCAAAATGCATAGAAACAGTAAGGAAAGTTCAGGTAAATTAAGCTTATTTTATGGTTGATATAATGTCCTTTCCATGGATAGTAATAGTTTATATGTCGCTCTATATGGCTTAGGAAACATCTGTCATACATCTCATTTGCTCTTCAATTTCAGAGGTGGAAAGCACAAGTGTTATTTATTCCTTTTATAAAAAGAGGAAACTGAGTTTCAGCTAAAATTATTTGCCCAAATTCACATAGCTAGAAAATGGGGGAACTCAGACTGGAATGTAGATCTTCTAAACAAGATCCATCACTCATTCAACTAGACTTCCACCATCCTCATCAGCTTACATATTTAGATGCTAGTTCTCCTGGGAAGACATGATTTGTAGGTATTCAATTTCTAGTAAATGCTGATTGCCAAAGATAGAGGGAACTGAGTGGTTGTAACACTTTATTAAATAAAAATCTTAGTTATTGACAAAAACTGAAGAACTGGCTGAATTATTCATAAAAACATGGAAAGGTAGAATTCTTACTCGTTATTTTCTTCTATTTCTTACACAGATGTGTTGTGAGAAAATATCAAATATTTCAACCTAAAACAGAAAAAAAATTGATTATGAAGTTATAGGATTACAATTTGAATCTTGGCTCTGTTAAATAATATTGATTTGAACTTCAATAAGTCACTCCTTTCTGGGATTCAGTTTCCTCAATTTCTAGATAATCCAATCTAAATCTATGATTCTGATTTTCAAGTTCCAAATTTACATTTCCTACACTCTGTAGTATATCTACCCTTGGCTATCATGCCAATCCCTCAAGCTCTATGTGTCCCAAACCTGTGATTCCTATGACTTAGCAATTTTTCTTAGGCACATCCAATACAGTTGTCTAATATCTAAAGGAATTATTTTGGCATTCAAAGCTTCTCACAAGATTTCAGCCTTCCTTGTAATATTCACCTTCCCTGTGCATGCTTGTCAAATTTGACTACTTGCCACTTTGAAAATTTATGCCACACACTTTTTTTCCTCCTTTGTGCATTTGAAGATGTCTTTACATGTGAAATATCCTCCCTGTGGGCAAAATCTATGCCTGTTGAAATTTAACTTATTTAAATTTCTTCTAAGTTTTGTTCAAATTCTCCTCCTTTTAGTTTAATCTCCCTAACCAAAAAACCTTTTTGTTTTTATAGCACTTTTTGATCTTGTTAACAAAATTAGCATATCTTGATTTATATCCTAATTACTTATGTACCTTTCTTCTTCCACAATTGTTCTATTCTGACATTTTATCATAATAGAAATTTACCTTTGCATTCTCAAAGATTATGTCAGTGATGTTCAGTCTTTGTTATGTCCAATCAAGGTGAGGTTTCTTGTATAAATCTAGTGATAGAAAATACACCAACTGGTGAATACAAGTTTGTTAACCAGTTTTGTTTTGTTTTTTGTCATCAAGAAATTGATAACAATGTGATGGTTTTGTAGGAAGGAAGCATAATGGGGGTGCATGATAGCAACTCATGAAAACTATTTACTAAGGTGTAGAGATACTGGAACTTTTATTGCTGGAGGGAATCTGCACACAGTTTCAACAGGCAGAGGTTTTGCTTGTAATCTTGACTTTCACAGCAATACTGTTAGAAATATATATCCTTTTTATAGAAGACAACTAAGACTCAAGGATGTTAAATAACTAACATAATATAATTAGCATATTTTTGAAGTAGGATTCCAATGTTTCCTTTAATCCAAGTCTAGAATATCAATTCCCTATGACACTCTATCTTTAAATATTGCCTGAATGAGTAATTCAGCTAAATAGCACAGTATGTAGGGCCTTAGTCCTACAATGAGCAATAACTGAATTCAAATCCAACTTCAGACACTATTTGTGAAACTGGGCAAATTACTTAATCGCTTAGGTTTCTTCAACTGTAAAATGAGGGTGATAACAATAGAACTTCAAAGATTATTCTGCAGATCAGATGACATAAAATTTGTAAAGCACTTAGCACAGAGCCTGGTACATAGTAGCTACTTGATAAATGTTTGTTTTCTTTCTTACTTGGAGACTGAATTTAATTTGCAAGGAAAATATGTATTTTCTCAATAGTAACCCTCCCTACTAAATAGGTTCCTTCTTAAAGCCTCTCAGCATATCTTAATGAATGCTCACTTTCCCAGTTC
>JAJPUD010008414.1:35672-50500 GCA_023553655.1 Myrmecobius fasciatus
TGTATGTATGTATGTATGTATGTATAATTCGCATCTTCATTCAATTCCCACTTCTTTTTCTTTATTTTCTGGTGGCCTATTTGGAGAACTCCAGTTATTGCACTATTTTTGTCATTCCTGAGTTCTCCTCTCCTGTATTAAACAAGAGGGAGCATCCCAGATTTGTACAGCTCATACATGAACTCAATTAAATCAACAAATTACTTAGCATTGGTAACAGGCCATAGTATATGTGTTGTTAACATAATAACTATATCTGGTAATCATATAGTACTTTAAGTTTTGTAAAGTACTATATTCTCTAATTTGATTTTCAAAACAACAACCCTGTAAGGTAGGTACTATTATTATTCGAATTTTATAGATCAAGAAACAGAATGAAACAGATTAATGATTTGTGCAGGGTCATACAAATAGTGTCTAAAATTAGAGGCTTAAAAACAAAAACAAAAAAAGAAAAATAATTTGTTTTAGATTTGACTGGAAGAAAATATTAAATAAATAAATCAAATATAAAAAATAAGAAATTTTTAAAAGAGGATTCAAACTCAATTCTTCCTGATTCCAACATCCAGTCACTATGGCATGTAACTATTAATTGTTTAATGTTGATTAATGTTCCAAAGAGCACCTACAATATGACAAAGTTGTTGATGTGGCTTAGAGTGCTATTTTAGTAAGGGCTGTCTTTACAATATCAAAATGACTGGGAAAACCTATTGTATATGTCAAAATGACTGTAATATTATGGCCTTGGAACCAAACAATTGCTTTCTCCTGTGACTCCTGCAAGACTTCATAGACCTTCATCATGTTTTTATCACAAGTTTGCTATTCTTAATATTTACTGGTTCTGTTTCCACTGAATTTATTTGCATTTCTTTTCTTGTTTCATCATCTTGGACTCTGGTCTCTGGCTACTGGTATTTGAGTGTTATCCCCAATTCAAAGCTTTGTTACATCTTGCCCTATTTTTATTCCATCAGCAACATAGTCATTTTTTGTTTTCTTTTGGCACTTTGGTGGTGCTGAAAATGTCAATATTAATGACTGATCCAATAACAATGACTCCAAATCTGCAAGATTTCTGCAACTCTCCATTGTTTTCTATAAAAATTATTAAAATCATTTAACTCTTCAATTCCCAATGTCTAAATATTGATACTGGCACTGGGCTACCAATGAATAGCTGCTGAAAAAATGAATAATTCTGGGTACTAAAAATATTCTTATCTGAGTACAATTTTGTTAAGAATATGTTAGCTACTATCTCAGAAAGTATTCTGCATTTGCCTTTAGTAAAAACTAATCTTAACTGCATGTTATCAATTAACATCTTTATTTGTTAGAAAACAATGGTCTGCCTGTGTGAACTTCTATTTTAAAAAAAAGTTAGTCTCTGAAATGGCCCCAGGTGGTAAAGTCATAAGCAATCCCAGTAAGCCTATTCTAGGAAGCATAAGCGCCATCTAGTGGTAAAATAAGCCTTATTATGATCTACAAATGTCTTAATTCCTGGATTTACAAGTTTTATAAGAAAAGTAAAAGTAATGTGTTCTATAAACTAGTATCAATATAGCATGGCATAAATTCAAATTTTTTACAAACCAGTTACTAAGAATTATATCGTGATAATTATGTTACACACCAGAAAGAGAAATTACCATTATTTATTCAAAACTCCTTTTATATTGAGAAGGAAATGGAGGCCCAGAGAATTGAAGCCATTTTCCCAAAATCACATAGCAGATTGGTGACAGCAGATGAAAGTCTTTATATGCTGTCCTCCATTGTTGTTGCAACTTGCCATATTGTCTCTTGGTTCTCTTTAGTCTGTTTCTCTGTCAAGCAGTAATTTAGAAGGAAAGAAGGAAGAAAAGAAGCAAGCAAGAAAGGAAGGAAGGAAAGAAGGGAGGAAGGAAGGAAGGAAGGAAGGAAGGAAGGAAGGAAGGAAGGAAGGAAGGAAGGAAAGAGGGAAGGAAGGAAGGAAGGAAGGAAGGAAGGAAGGAAAGAAGGGAGGAAAAATAAAGGGAAGGAGGGAGGGAGGAAGAAAGGAAATAAGGGAAAGAAGACCAGGGCCACTTCCAAGTTAAATACTATGATTGCTTCCTGTCATTTTCAAATTAACCCCCAAATCCATTCTTCTCTTGTTTATGAAGATCCGGCCCACAGCAAAAAGTCATAATGAATCAAAGAACCCATAAAGGGTTATGGACTCCCAGTTGTAGTTGCTCTCAGAGGTCACCTAATCTAACCCTGACTGAACAGGAAACCCCTCTACAAAATCTCCAAGTCTCTGCTTGAAAATCTCTAGTGGGAAAAAAAGCTCATCACTTTTTGGGAATGACCCTTTTATTTAAAAAATCACTCTCATTTTGAGAATTTTTTTCTTCTATCCCCACATAATTTCCCCCTTCTCACACAATGGAAATGGGGAAGGATAATTGTAACTCCTCTCAGATGCAAATAACTACCCAGATTATCATGGTTTCCTGAGGTAAAGGAATGGTAAAACAGCATGCAGAGAATGGAGCAAGAACCTAAAACTGTCTATTGAACTGCTTCACAGATATGATTAGTAGAATATTAGATTAACCACAAAATTAGCTTCTTAATCATGAAAATAATTGTGATTTGACCAAAGTCCTCCATGAAAACGTTCTCTGTTGCATCCATTGTTGAAGTGACCATCAGTTCTCAAAAGTTCAACAGTTTTTTAGTGGATGAGCAAAAGGATTACCTAGTCATGAATTTGTAATCCACTGAAATCCCTGGACTCTTTTCACAAATATCAACATATCAGCCTTTTCAATAACCTTTAACATTCTTCACTTAATCATGGTAACTATACAATAAAATTAATCAGATAATCCATTTTTTGAGAAATCTCCACATGATTATAATCTAGGGCTGAAAGGGACTACAGATGTAATATAGATCAAACCCCTTATATTGCAGACAAAAAAATTGTGTCCAAGTAACTGATATGCCTAAAGTCACTCAGGTGGTAAGCATAAGAGGCAGGATTTTAGACTCAGGTCCTCTGACCCCATAGCCAAGTCTCAGTTTATTACACCATCAGTAGTAGAGACCCAGCAAATTTAAGGATGGAATGAACCAACTAAAGATACAACAGAAAAAGGAAAAAAAAGTCTGAGAAAGGGATTTTGGGTGACTCCAGGAAGAGGAACAGCACATATGTTCCTTTCTTCCAAGAACAAAGGTAAAAGCATATAAACATCCCACTCTCCGAAATAGGACAAATATTTGGTCACAGTAAGCCTTTTGAACTTCAAGACAAAACAACGACTTATTAACTGCTCTTTGCACAGAAACTGAGAAAAAAGTTAAATGATGAATGGGGATCATCTTTCAGTGGCAACTACAGAGTAAAAATTCTTGCTCTTCTATTGTAAAGAAACATATTTTGTTTTTATTTCATCCATAGTCATCTATTAAAAACCTACTAAGTGCTAAGAAGGTATTTGGTAAGTAAGCTCTATTGGACTTTTGGAGGGGTTTTATTTAATAATGCTTTGTCTCCTTTATGGAGGCAGTTTGTAAAATACTGAATTATTTACCAGAGAGAGATTGGCTTAAGAAAGAATTAGGAACATCTGGAAAAAGACACACAAACCTTCAGTACAAATGGTAGCTCAGAAACTGTGTCATTTTTATCTTTTATCTTGCTAATGCATTTTTGTTTGGTTGGAAGTAGACCTGTGATTTCATCAGGGTAAAAAGCTCAAAGTGAAGAACATCTCCAGTGCACATCATCAACACTTTTTACCATTTAGGGTTTCTTAGAATTAGAAGCCTTTTGTTATTTCCATTCATATCTGATTCTTCATAACCCCATCTGGTGGATTTTTTTTTTGGTTTGGTTTTGTTTTGGTTTGGTTTGGTTTTTTTGGCAAAAACAATGGTGTATTTGCCATTTCCTTTTCCAGTTCATTTTACATATGAGGAAATGGAGGCAAATAGATCCCAGCCCAAGTCTTATTTGATCATTTTTTGAGCCCTGAAGGCTCAGAATAAATGTAAATAACTATTACTTCTGTTTTGGCCAGAAATCCTGAAAGTCTTCTCCTCACAGATTGATTTTTTTTGATTATGTAAAAGAGATCATTATTTACCTCATTTCTTCTTACCCAGTTTTAATCATTGAATGGGTGTTGTCTCAGAGAAACTGAAATTTAAGAAAGAGATTAACTTTAAAAATTCAAGGTCTCCTCCTGCATCTGGAACCATCTCCAGTTGTTCTTATCTATATCTTGCATCTGGATTCTGATGGCTTTAGTGGAGTGAGGTGAGACTGGTGACTTTTCACAGTCCTGTCTCACTTAAACCCAATTCCCTTTCAAGTCATGACATCACCTTGCTGATGTCATGGAACTTTGAGAACACAGGACAAACAGCAACCTGTGATTAGGAGTCACTGCCCCCTAGCCAACTGGCCAGTTCTAGTTACATAAAGCAGCTCCTTCCTTCCTTCCTTTCCCTCTTCCTATCTCTATCCTTCCATTCGTTCCTTCCTTCCTTCCTTTCTTCTTTCTTTCTTTCCTTTTCTTCCTTCCTTCATTCCTTCCTTCTTTCCTTGCTTCCTTCCTTTAATTCCACATTCTATATTTTTTCTGTTATCCTTTTTTGTTCTCTCTGCCTAGAGAGCTTTCTAACTTCCATCTCTTGGGATCACTAGTTTTATTCAAGGTTAAGCTTAAAGGTTATCTTAAGGCTTTTCTTTCATCTGGGAGATGGGACCAAGCTGGCCATGCTTCCTTCATCTCCAGGCTTTGGCTTCTGACTTTCTGGACTATCTCCCTGTGATAACAAATTCATTCTTTGACCCAGCTCTCTTTTTCAGCTCACTTTTATGTACTGTTTTTTCCCCAATTAGAATATAGTCTAGTTAAGGTCAGAGACTGTCTTTCCAGTACTTCTATTTGTATCCTCCTCACTTAGCAGAGTATCTGCACTAAGAGCTTAAGAAATGCACCTTCCTTGCCTTCCTGCCTGCCTGTGACACAAACAATAAGGCTCTTTATACTACCTTAAATTCATGACTTTTTAAAAAGGTACAGATCTAGTATTATATTCTTTTACTTTTGACTCCAAATCCAGTGCTCTTTCCACTTGTCTCCCACTGAAGTATTATTATAATGTGACATTTAGTTCTTGGACTTTAATTATTTACCAGCTGAGAGTAATCTGAGACAGGCAATGTCAAAGATGTTTAGGGGGAAAAAAGGCCAGGACAGTCTGCGGACAAGAATAGGAAAAATCTAACAACAACTTATGAATGAAGATAAAGCAGAAAAAAACCTATTACTTATTAATAACAAGCAGAGAAAAGTTGTGACACAAAATGCTAAGTTGATATGAAGAACAGATTTTTGGTGGTTGTTGCTTTCCAGACAGAAAGCCATTATTTTTTTTTTATTTTTTTCAGGACATTGAGCAACTGAGTCACTATCTTCCTCTCCTCTATCTTCATACCATCAGATTCCTCATTTATAATGTTCCCTCAAACGTTTTAATCTCTCAATTCCTTTCTCTGCTTAAATCACATAACCTTCCCTTATCTTAGAGACACATATGAGTATAGTCATACTCTGGATTTCATCAATGGAAATTAGTCTTCCACTTTCAAAATCAAACACACATTTCTCACTCTCACTAAAACCACTTATTCTCACACTTTTCAATAATTATTTTGGCAGTTTAATCCTATTTTTACACTTTTCCCTATGCTTCCCCCTTCATAATCCAATTTTTTATCCTTATAAATACTTCCAATCTGTCCATCCCTTAAAATACTTTCTTGCACTAGTCAATCATTCAGGAAGCATTTATTAAGTTCTGGATGTGTGTCAGGCACTATGCCAATGATGGAGGATATAAGAAAAAGCAAAAGCCCAATCCCTCCCCTCAAGCAGTGTGTTTTATAATGAGAGAGATAACATGAAAATAACAAAGCATACTAGGATAGATACTCATTTAAATATATGATGCAAATGAAAGGTAATCTCAAAAGGAAGGTATTAGCAGTGAGGGAAGGAAAAGCATAGAGGTTTTAGCAAGGGTTAACATAATAGAAAATGTGATTTAAGATGAATCTTGAAGGATATTAGACTAACCAGGAAACAGGTAAAGAAGGAAAGCTTTCCCAGCAGGGGAAATATACAGTATACAGGGAGAGAGTTGAGAAATGAGGAACAAAAAATCTAGTATTAGTGGATTGTTGCATGAAAAGAAAGGATGGCATAGGCTGTTATAGGGAGCCTCTAGTATGTCATGGAAAGGGGAAGTTCAGATATGCACTTTAAAAAATTACTTTGGCAATTTAATGGAAATAGGTTTAGGTGAGAAGAGACTTGAAACAAGTAGACCAACAAGAATATTGTAATAATTCAGATATGAATACTTGCTCTCAGGAGGACCACTCTATGAATAGAAAGAAAGAGGTATACACAAAACATGCTATAAAATAATAAATGGGAGCAGCGAGGTGGTGCAGTGGATAGAGCACCAGCCCTGAAAGTCAGGAGGACTTGAGTTCAAATATAGTCTCAGATATTTAACATTCCCTAGCTGTGTGACCTTTGGCAAGTCACTTAACCCCAATTGTTTCAGGAAGAAAGAAAGAAAAAAGAAAAAAAAGAATATATGTCAATATTTGTTGAGAGATTGGATATGTAGGATGATTGTCAAAAGTCAATAATGCCATTAAAGTTGTGAACCTAACTCACTGGCATGATAGTGATAATCTTAACAGTAATAGAGAAATTGGTTCAAAGGTAAAGTTATAGGGAATGATGGAATTTTGTCTTGGAAATGCTGAGTATGAGATGTCTATAGATATACAATTTATTGTTGTGATATTTGAGGTAAGTAAAAATACTTAGGGCTAGATAGAACTGAGAATCATTTACTTTGAAATCATACATACTTTGATCTAAGGGTATTGATGAGAATTCTTCGAAGAGAGGAAGAAAAGATCAGAAACAGATACTTGACGGACACACATAGTTAGTGGACATAACCTCAAAAAAATTAATAAATGTGATGAGTTTAATTGCCTTTATTCATTGAGTACTTGATGGAAATTATATAAGAACAACATGTGATGAACCCAGTCAGCCCTCCTTTGGCCTCCCTTCCAAATCTAGTTTACCAATTCATCTGGCATCTATTCTCATATCTTTGAATACTTTTCTTATTGTTATTCATCCTTTTCAAAACTTCTGTCATGGCTTAAATCCCATCCCACTCATTTTTTTCAGTTCACATGCAAATGAACACAAGGTAGTCATACCATCTTGTTGGCTTGGTATAATAATGTTATTCAACCTTAACTGGATCTCTTTGTACAAGGCAAGACTTTTATTCTTCTCCAATCAATTTGTTATCTTGTACCCAATAGAACTTATTCCATACCATCTCTTCTTTTTTTCACTTGCTTTTCATTTTTGTATTCTTAGCTAAAGAATTTTCTTCTAACATGCCTGAAAAAATGAAATTTTGCTGTAAACTATTTTCTACTTTTCTTCAATTCAAAATCCATTCACATTATTTCCCAGTGTAACTGGGCTTCCAAGCAAGCCTGCGACATTTTGTGTGCTGTCCTCACAACAAACTTAGGTGTCATTATTATACTCATTTTATAGATAAGGAAGTCTGGGAATTTCCCACGATCACAATTTGTAATACGAGATCAAAATAACATTACTTCAACTTTCTGCTCTATTGACTATACAATATTATTGATTTTATGCTGTAGTGATTTTTATAATTGAATCGGCATCTGACTAAAACCATTTTTTCTATATCTCTGAGTTGAGTTCAGGAATTTAGCTTTCCTTCTGAGTTAAAGCCATATTTTTTTTTAAAGTATAGATCTCTCCTACTAATCCCTGGAATATTTGCAGCTTTATAAGTTATTTTGGCATGACTCCTGAAAAAACATGTCATTTGTCTGTTTGTCTTGGTGCAATTGAGGGAGGTTATATTTCTTTCAAGGAGATGGTAAGGCTGATACTTTTGATCACCTAAGAAAAATTACAAGATGCACATAGGCTCTATAAAACAATTAAGTTTTCTAACGGTTAACTAGGTGCATGATTAACCTCACATTAATAATAGCCCACCTTTCTTACTATTTGTTGTGTTTAGTCATTAAATTGTGTCCAACTCTTTGAGATCCTGTGTACTATAGCATGCAAATGCTTCCTGAGAGGTTTTCTTGGCAAAGGTACTGGAGTATTTGCCATTTCTTCTATAAGGGTTTGAAGACTTGGTTTGAATACAGTCAAATCTTCCTATCTCTAGTACCAACACTGTATCTACTGAGCCACCTAGTTGCATCCTTCCTTAGTATAACTCATCAGGACATTCCAAGCCTACCAAGATCCCTTTGTTGTATGTCAGTAAAGAGGGTACTCTCCTTCTCATTGGGGTCACTGAGATTGACAGTCTGACCCTTTTTGTTAACTGTTGGTGTTTCATTGTTAATAAACTGACTTTTCTTGGAGTATTTTACTTCATCTTTCCCTTTTTAATTTTATTTGCCACTGTGTCTGAAACAGAAATTAAACTCATGCCTTCCTTACTCTAAATCCAGCCCTTGATCCACTGTCCGTCAAGATGCCTAGTGAAAATTTGATTGAAATAAATCACCTAAGTTAATATAGCTAACAAACTATTAAAGATGTGGTCAGACTTTGTTTTGTTTTGTTTTGTTTTATTCTCAATTTAATGGGCACTGATCACTAAATCATGCATAAGTTTAAATGAAATTTTGAAAGGAATTATTATAACCCACCTGGATAAATAAACTAACAAATCGAGATAATGTTTTAGCTAATTTCATAATCCGAATATTAAGAGGATCTTGATTTGATTAGTTCTGTGACTGAATTCATGTTATTTCTGGGACCTCATTTCCCTAGACCCTAGGAAAAGGAATTGAGGACTTCAAAAGTTTCTTCCACTTATAAATCACTTATTTATAATTCTTTTGGAATCTGCAGCATTCATAATTTGTGCCTATATATGACATGGAGGTCAGTCATCCTCTGAGTCTAATGAAGGAACCCTTAGAAGGGAAACTTATTGAGCACCAAGTGTCAGTGGGTACATAGGATTTATAATTGAAAGAGATTTTAAAGATCTCATAGGAATCCAAGTCCATCATTTTGAGATAAGAACTCAGTGTTAAGCATTAGAGGGAGGGGAAAACAATAATAACAAAACACAGGGACAGTTAGATGGAGAAAAAAATAGAAAAATCAAAAGAAACTGTACATTCCGGATAATTTAAAGTAAAAGAATGAGCTTTCAATTGTCTATGAGAGAAATAAATTTAATATCTTCTGAGAAAAGCACCTTTTATAATTTGACAAATGATTATGTATCTCATATCCCATGGACCGAGTGTATTATTAGAATACTATCATGAAAAGCATTCTATATTTCAATAGATTGTCTTCACATAATTATATTTACAGGGGACAACAAAGTCTAATATGAGGGAGGGAAACTTTTTTCTAGTGCTCCTGAGACTTAATAGTCATTTCCATTTTTTTTTCAGATGCTTATAACTATCTGACTCCTCTAAGTAGATTAAATAGAAAAGATAAAATTTGGTTAGTATGAAAAGGATGTTGTATTTCAATAAATAAAGGCACCATGTGGCTTAATTTCTTCATTTGTAAGAGGATGATAAAAATAGCACCTAGTTCACAGTGTTACTGTGAGGATAAAATGAGATTTTTTAAAAAGCATTTTGTAAACCTTAAAATTCAAGTGTTGTTATTGTTATTATAATTAGATAAAGCAGAACCCTTGATGTCAAGAAAGCTTTAGTTCAAGCTCTGCCTTTAAAACATATAAGTTGTATGACTCTAGACAAGTCAGTTAATGTCTCTAAAATATAATAATTCATATTCAGATGGGATAAAACATCTTCATATGCCAGAAAATTATATGAATTGAAATGAGTTGGTGTTATTCATGGGTGGAAGCTTTTTCCTTATCAGGAATTCTCTACCCTGATGATATCACAGATCTTAACCCTCCCCCCAAAACAATTATTCTAACATCCATCAATACAAATGAATCAAAGAGAATGACTTGCAAGATTAGGTAATTTGGAATGCACATTCATGGTTACAGATATTTATTCATTTAGTGCTTGCTCTTCCCAAAGTGTGATAAAAACCCCACATCATGCACTCTGTTAAATACATATTTCATTTCAATAAATATTTCCTTGTTATATGGCAAAAATTTTAGCATTTATTTTTGAAATTCTTGAATTCCAAATTTCGATCCTCCCCTATCATTCTTTTGTCCTTGAGAACACAATCAATTTGATATCAGTTATACATGTAAAGTCACACAAAATATATTTCTACATTAACCATGTTTCAAAATAAAAACAAAACACAAAAAATAAAGAAAATTATAATTTAATGTGTATTCAGATTTCATTAGTTCTCTCCTGTAGGTGGATAGAATTTTAATTAGAAAAACCCAGAAGGAGAGAGAATTCTGAAAGGATGGCAGAATAGATCAGAAAACTTCCAGCTCTCCAAATTTCCTTTATAAAAAAGACAGAACATCACTCAGAGCAGCAGAAATAATCACAGAGTAAAGCATCTCTCCTCCCAAGACAATTTACGAAGACCCCAAGAAGCACCCAAATTCTAGGGGTGGAGGTTTTGTTTGAGAGAACTACAAGCACTCCAAGATAAATCTTCAAAATCAGCAAACCACAAACCCTAGGTGTAGCTGAGTTGAGAAGCATCCTCAGCCTTAGAAATTTTCCTTTTATAGACAGGGGATTTGATGATTGAGTAGAAGAGTATTGAAGGACCTCCAGTAGTGAGGGATGTCAGGCATATCTGTGCTGGCTGAAATGTAGTTGTGGGGAGAAGAGTTACCAATATACTTATTGAATAGAGTTGAGTGTGGTCAGGATCCGACTGACTGCGGGCTCCTGTAGGAGCTTTTATTTCAGTTCCAGGACAAGAGAGGACAGCTGATGTTTGCAGCAAACCAAGAGACTGCAGAGAACAAAATAGTCTTTGGAATGATGTGGTTGGGAGCCTGAGTCATGATTTATTAACAATGAGAAGGGCCTGAGTTAAGTCCCAAGATAGAGAGCTCAGAAAATAATAATAGGAAGGACCTGAAACTTTGGGCACCATTCCCCATACTGGAAGATACAACTTGATTTATTAGTAGCTGTTAAACAGAAAATAAAACAAAAAATAAATTAAAATGAATAGCAAAAGGGAAGGAACTCAACCATAGATAGTAACTATGGGGATAGAAATATCTTGGGCTTATGTGCACAGGAAGAAAATAAAACCAAAAAAGCTACTCTTTTTATAATGAGACATATCAAATGGCCCCAGAACAACCAAAAAAAGTGTTCTTGGAAGATTAAAAAAAACTTTAAAAATCAAATAAGAGAGATTGAGGAAAAATTAGGAGAGAAAAAGAGCAACTCAAGAAAACCAAGAAAATTATGAAGAAAAAAAGTCAACCAACTTGAAATATAAAATCAAAGGCTTTAAATAGAAATAATTCATTTAAAACTAGAACTGGGCAAAAGAAAGCTAACAACATTTTGACATCAAAAATAATAATAATAAAAAAAAGAAAATGAAACATCTCATTTTAAAAACTCAGCTGGAAAACAGATCAAGGAGAAATAATATAAGAAATATGTGTCTACCCTAAATATGATTAAAATAATATTAATACAAGATTACAAGAAATTATCAAGGAAAATTTCCTTGAAATTCTAAAACAAGAAATAGAAAAAAAATTCACCAATTACCACCTGGAAAGAGATCCCAGACCAGGTGGAAAACTAAGGAATATGAAAGCCAAATTTCAAAGCTCCGAGGTTAAGAAGAAAATATTGTAAACAAGTAAAAAAATAAATAAATAAAGATCATAGTGCTGTAAAAAGGATTACAAAATACCTGATAGCTATTATATTGAATGACCATAGATCTTGGAATGCTATATTCCATAGAACAAAAGAGCTTAAATTATGACCCAGAATAGTATATCCAGCAAAATTAAATTATAATGCTGAATCAAAAAAAATGGACATTTAACAAATTCAAAGATTTTTCAAGTTTTTGCGACAAAATCCCAGAATTAAAGAGAAAATTCAACATATAACTATCGGGATAAATATAAGATAAACATTAAAGGCCCAAAATAAGGGATTCAATCAGGTCAAATATGTAATAATATTATGAATTCTTTTATGACTGTCATTTATATTTGTCTAATTTGAAAGAAAGTCTTGGGCTGAGTAGAGTATGATGGGTTCCTTCTTTAAAAAACTGTATAGGGAGAGATAAAAAAGTAATTATCACATATAAATGGGGCACATAAAAGGAAATACTGATACAGAAAGACTTAGTAGGGGGCAGAGCCAAGATGGCAGAGAAGAGACATCTGAACTCTTCCATGTGTCCCTCTTATCAACACCAGATCGAGCCTCTGAACTGGTTTTGGAGTGACAGAACCCACAAATTTCCAGCAGAATATACTTTGGAAGAATTTCATAAGAGGTATGTTTCAATTGGCATGGGGAGGAATAGGCCAAGCACAGATGCAGTGCAAGCAGGTAGGGGCATGTGGTTTCCATGAACCAGGGAATCTCCTGGGAGCCTCTTAGATTACTCTTCCTGATACAAGCCAGTGGTTCAGCAGATTAGCAGTGAGACATACAAAGCAAATACAAAAGTCAAATAGTGAGCCTCTGAACCCCAGAAAACAGGGGACCTGGCCATGCCAACCCATCTCCAGAAGTCAGTCAGTAGACCAGACCCAAAGCAAGCTAAAGCAGTTATTGCCCTTTTGCCTTAACCACAGATCTCAACCTTTAAAAAATTAGTGAAAAATCAAAAAGAATTCTGATCATAGATAGCTTTTATGGGAAAAGAAAAGAACATACCTCAAATCCTGAGGATCTGAAAGGTAAATTATGTCCAGATGAAGCACCAAAGGGTAATATGAGTTGATCTCCATCTCACAAGGCTCTATTGGAAGAATTCAAAAAGGATCTTAAAAGAGAGTTAGAACAAAATGGGGAAAGGAATTGAGAGCCTTGCAAGAGATTTAAGAGAGTTTGGAAAAGGAAAAACAGAAATTATCTGAAGAAAACACCTTAAAATAGATTTGATGAAATGAAAAATGCATATAATTACTTACAAAAAATATGAAAAAGAAACTAATTCATTAAAAAAAGATTTTTTGAAATGGAAACAGAAATGTTATGAACAAAACACCTTGTGTAAAAGTTCAATTGGCCATGTGCAAAAGGAGATTAAAAAACTAACTGAAAAAAAATTCACTAAAAATTAGAACTGAACAAATGGAAGTAAATGACTCAGTGAGACTTCAAGAATCAAAGAAGACCAAAAAAAAAAAAGAAAAAAATGGAAGAAAATGGACAATACCTCATTGGAAAAACAATTGACCAAGAAAATAGTTCTAGAAGAGATAATCTAAGAATTATTGGACTTTCTGAAAACCATAATGAAAAAAAAGAGCCTAGACATCATCTTTCAGGAAATTATCAAGGAAAATTTCCTGAATGTCCTAGAACCAGAGGGTAATAAACCCTTGCAAAAATTCAATGATCACCTCCTGAAAGAGACCTCAAAATGAAAACTTCAAAGAATATCATTGCTAAATTTCAAAATTATAAAATCAAAGAGAAAATACTGTAAGCAACCAGAAGGAAACAATTCGGATATCAAGAGGCACAGTTAGGATTAATCAGGAACTAACAGCTTCTTCTTTAAAAGATTGAAGGGCATGGAATCTAATATTCCAAAAGGCAAAGCAACTTGAATTGCAACCATGAGTCAAATAACCAGCAAATGTGAGCATTATCTTTCAGGGAAAAAGATGGACATTCAATGAAAGAGGTAAATTTCATTTATTTATGATAAAAAGAATATAGCTGAATAGAAAATTTGGTCTTCAAATATAGAACTCAAGAGAAATATAAAAAGGTAAAAAAGAAAGAAAAAAATAACTTTCTTAATAAAAAGCTTATATTGCTATATGGGAAGATGTTATGTTTAACTCTTGTGATCTGTACCTCTGTTATGGGTATAGTTAGAGGGTGTAGGTATAATTTGATTTTCTTGTTATGATATAAAAAAGAAACTAGAGGAAGAAAGGTGATTCTACTGGAAGAAGAGGAAAATGTTAAAATGGGGTAAATGTCATCTCATGAAGAGGCAAAAAAGACATGACAATTGAGGGAAAGAAGGTAGGGGAAAGAACATTATGTGAATTTAACTCTCATTCACATTTCACTCAAAGTGAAAATATCAGACACATTTAGCTTCACAGAGAAACTTGTCTCACCCTATAGCAAAGTAGGAGAGGGAAGGAGAAAGAAAAGGAGTAAGCTAATAGAAGGGAGAACAGAAGTAAAAGGGGAAAGATATAAGAAAGATGGAGGGGCTAAAAAAGAAGGGTTGTTTGAAGGAAGCAGTGGTCAGAAACAAAATGCTGGGGAGGAGGGGAAGGAGGAAAGGAAAGAAAAATGCATAATTTGGGATAAATAAGATGGCAGGAAATAATTAGTCATTTTAACTGTGAATGTGAATAGGGTAAATTCTCGCATAAAACAGAAATGGATAACAGACTGGATTAAAAGCCAGAATCCTAGAACACATTATTTACAAGAAACTGATTTAAAAAAGAGTAATATATTTAGAGTAAAAGTAAAAAGCTGGAGCAGAATCTATTATGCTTCAGCTGAAGTAAAAAAAAAAAAA
>JAJPUD010008414.1:60500-73045 GCA_023553655.1 Myrmecobius fasciatus
TGTTATAGCATCAAAATTCCTGGCAAAGAAGTTAAGAGAGCTGCAAGAAGAAATAGACAGTAAAAATGTACTAGCAGGGGATCTCAACCTTGCTCTCTCAGAATCAGATAAATCGAATCACAAAATAAATAAGAAAGAAGTTAAGGACGTAAAAAAAAATTCTAGGAAAGTTAGAAAAAAATTCCAAAGAATTTTATTCTTTGGAGAAAATTGAATTAAGACAAAGGAATATTCCTTTTCTCAGCAATACATGGAATCTATACAAAAATTGATGATGTATAGGGAATAAAAACCTCAAAATAAAATGTAGAAAAGCAGAAATAGTGAATGCATTTTTTCAGATCATAATGCAATAAAAATTACATGCAATAAAAGACCAGGGGAAAATAGACCAAAAATTAATTGGAAACTAAATAATCCAATCCTAAAATATCTCAAGGCAATAAATTCAGCCGTAGAAGACCTTAAACAGTATTATGAGGAAGAGCATTGTTGAGGTATAAAAATGATCATTTAGATAATTTTAAGTTAAAATTTTCTTGAATAAGTGAAACCTATGTAGCCAGTAGTAGAAGGAATACAGAAAATGGGGGGGGGAGGGCATGGTAAAGCGCTTTCATAGACAATTGCTCAAATAGGATATGAATAGGTTGGAATACTGTTGTGTATGAAATGATAAGCTGATTGATTTAGAAAAAATATGGAAATATTTGGAGCTATGAAGTAAGATGCTATCAAGCTTCAAAGAAACAGATGATAGAAGGAAATAAGCATAATGTGGTTTCACATATATGTGTATGAATATATATGTATATGTATGTATATGTTTATAGATATCTATGTATATTTGCAGGTATATCTATGTGTGTATGTATACATCTACACTTAATTTTAGCCTTCTTTGGGGCAGGGAAGAGGAAGAAAGGAGGGGGAGTAAAAATTATAGAGCAGAGAACAAAAAACCAATGAGGAAGTAAAGAAAAGCTGACGTTGGGTAACTTTGAAAATAATATATAGTAATTATTATAATAAGGTTTCTTGAAATGGAAATCTGTTGATTCATATTGAATACCGTCCTGTGGTCTGCTATGTATATGTGAATGTTTGTTTTTTTTTTTCTTTTCTCATTTTGCAAGTTTAAAATAAAAAATGTATATTATAATAAGAAAAGCATGTTATTCTTGAGAATATAAAGGTATCTTCAGATATTTACTAAACAATCAATAAACATTTATTGAGCACCTACTATATTCTAGGCACTACACCAAGCATACAAATACTGCTCAATGTAGCAATGAAAAAATAGGTATCAACATAAAAAGCTCTTTTTGAACATTATTTTTCCCCTTTTGTTCATGGACTACCATGATGAGAGCACTAGTTCTCAAAATATCTGAATTCTTGAAGATGAGCCTTTTCCTACTTAAATTAGTCCTTGGAAAGCAAATACTATAATAGTTCCTTTTAAACTCACAACAAGGTAAGGAAGGAGGAAGGTGCCATTATTATCTTCTTTTGCAAAAAATTGAGGTAAACAGAAATGAAATGATTTGTCCAGGGTCATATAACTAGTAAGTGTCTGAGGTAGTATTTGAAATCAGATATTCCTGACTGCAGGCCTGATTGCCACCTGGCTACCCCAATCATTTGAATATGCACTATTGGAGCAATGATTCGGGAAACAGGTTGTAAGTAGTGTTTAAACTAGAGCAATAACATGAGGCAAAGAGTAACCCACTCCCTTCAACACAAATTATTCCTGTACCTTACTTCTAACAACAAATTTTGTCAAAGGAAAATAATGATACAGTACCAGGAAACTTCTTCCACTGTGTTTGTTTCTATAATTAAATCTGATGAACAAAATAAAGATAAAGGAATTTACACTGTGTATGTAATTTTAGTAGAAAATGTTTTGCCAAACATGAGGAAAGATCACATTATAAGGAGACTTTTTTTACTGTGAATGGGTTCCAAAAAACTTTACATAATGAGTATTCATCCTGGGCATCCCAGTCTTTCAATGTGTACACACATACACGTACATAAATTTTTCTTCTTTCTTCCCAACTGAACCTAAGCTATCTTCATGCAATTTTCTAACAAACTGTATTTTTCTAGATTGTTTTTATTGTTCTCCTCTCTCAGATCTCTAAATACTTTCTCTTGATTAAAGAAAACAAACACACTACCAAAATTTAAGCAAAATAAGGTAGCTAAACATAATATGAGAAAATTTTAATTTGAGCATCAAACTACAGCAAAACCATAAGGTAAAATTGCATTTGATACATATATCAACTGTTGATTCTCTTAGCAATAGAATATTCACATGTTATTATTAAAAGCCCTCAAAAGGAAAAAAATATTTTTGGAGTTCTAAAACATAAATCCTAAGAATATGCAGTATAGTCTCTCTGAATGAACTTAAAGAAAAATAGCTATCTTTTATAAGGGGAATTAATTTATTAAAAATATCATGTCAAATATAACATATTGACCTGCAACTAGTACACATCAGTTATTTGGCCATGGCAAATTATTTAATCATTCAATGATGTAGGCAACTCCTCTCTTTTTTTAAATAATATTTGTTTTTTATTTTTAAAATATATGCAAAGATAGTTTTCAAAATTCACTCTTGAAAAATCTTGTGTTCCAAATTTTTCCTCCCTTCCTTCCCCTCCCTTCCCTAGACAGCAAGTCAAAACATGTTAAATATGTGTAATCATTCAATACATATGCCCACATTTATCAAATGCAACTCTCAAGAATATGAGATTAAAAGAGTTGCTGTTCTCTGTTGTTGGAGGGAATTTTTTCTTGGGTAGCTCCATATACCTAAGAAGTCAATGATCCATATTCAAAAGAATTATTTTAAAAAAACATATGGCTTACTTTATAGTGTAGTTATAAGCATCCAACAAATAAGCATTTACAAACCACTTTGCAAACTACATAGTGTTATAGTAATGCCACTTATTACTTTATTACTACATATTGAGATATTGAGAAATAAGTGCTGACAGAATGCTCTATATGAAGTCAGGAAATCTGTATCAGATTTAAATCTGCATCAGATATTTTTTAGTTGTGGGACCTTATATAAATCATGTATTGTCCCTCAGCCCCAGTTTCCTCATACGCAAAAATGGGGACAATGATACCTCTTAGGTTTTTGTGAGGATCAACTAAAATAATATTTTAAGTGTTTTACAAAGTTTAAAGTGCTATGTAAAGGCTAGATATTATTATTGCTATTATTTCAATAACATAAAATGTCCATGCTTAGTGCTAAACTGGTATTTGAGCATTGGCTATATATTCTTTGGAAAACTTAAAATTTGGAAGTGTTGGATGGGTTGTGAGCTGCATATGAAATATGAAACTAATAGTTTCACTATATTATAAA
This sequence comes from Myrmecobius fasciatus, assembly GCA_023553655.1. Taxonomy (NCBI): domain Eukaryota; kingdom Metazoa; phylum Chordata; class Mammalia; order Dasyuromorphia; family Myrmecobiidae; genus Myrmecobius; species Myrmecobius fasciatus. The sequence goes on from JAJPUD010008414.1 coordinate 63,913, forward strand.
CAACTACAGCCTTTAACTAGTGTGGATTGATTGACTTTACAGGGAGAAAGCTCTTTTAAAATTATAATAGATTGCTTCTTATAACCACTTCTGCACAGCAAGTGACTTCCTCCCTATCTAGACTCCTAGATTCCCACCGAGCATCTCGTCCATGAAGGACAATATTTGAGGTCCCTCTCCCCATAAGATTTTCGTATCCTAAGGCTTGTGTCTCCACAATAACTGAGTGATAATTCAGTCTCTTTCCCCATCTTCAATTGAATGTGTCTAAAAATTAAAATGAAGGCAAGTTTTACATTTGTTGGGCCAAGTTTTTTAAGGTAATCTTGTCCCTGTGCCAATTTTGTGTTAGGTCTCTGAAAGTCCTTTTCACCTCCAGCTTAAAATAACAAAACTCTTCTGGATCATTAGCAGTGCATCAATAGCTTCTTTACTATAGAATTAGTTGTTTTTATGATGTTTATGCTAGCAAAAATGCGGTTAAAAATCTTTTGGTGTGGTACGCCTCTGTTTAAAAACCTATAAAGTATTCTTATAAGGAGTGACGATAACTGCCAAATGTAATGATAATTTTCTTAACTAAGAATAGACAAAGAAAAATGTCTTTAGAATAAGGTCTCTAACTGCTACTCCTATGAATTCCTCTTCAGTTAATAATGCATTCTAATTAGCTTCATCTTATACATATATTGTACATGCACAATAATTAAGCTTTATGAATAGGAAAAAAACAAAATAAAGTCTACTAATTAAAAATGTTTTTTTTTTAAATTCTATAATGAGTTTGTATAAATATGATTCATGTGTTAATTAATCACTAAAGAAAATAGACTTTCTTCAGAAAAGCTCACTTAATAAATGATTGAAAAATATAAATGATCATATTCAACTTTGCAATGTTAGTAACTAAAAGTACATTCAGACTCTGAAATCCAAATTAATATGATTTAAAAGAATGGAAAATAATCCAAGTTCATTGACAATAGGATATTATATAAAACTCAATTAACTTCAAAGTAACTAAGAGTATTGAAAGCCTAAAATTCCACATCTAAACCAAAAAGGGTTTGGCTTAATGCTTAAAGAAAATGACAAGATAAACAATGCTTTCTACAGTCTTATTGTGCAGGATGTTTTCATGCTTTACAAGCCAAAAAAAGTAAATATTCGTATTAACTTCCAGAATGTTATGATGTTAATAGCTATAATTATATTTCCCATTAAATAACACATCTCCTCTTGCTTCTTAGGAGATTGTTATGTAAAGAAGCTAAATCAACAAATATTTATTAGGTATATACTATAAGCAAAACACTGAGAAATGAAGAAGTCCATATGTGCTAAATATATATATATATATATATGTGTGTGTGTATGTATGTGTATATATATATATATATATATATGATGTGTGACATCTCATAGGGGCTGATTGAACTGATGGGGCCAGTGTTCTCTTTGGCTAAAATGAGAGGCTTCTGAAAAAAAAGTCAACCAAAGTTATTTTATTCACTGGAAATTTAGTAAAAAATGATTCAGATTAAAGGGGTATGTGTTGTAAAGGTATCACCACCCTATCGGTTATATCCCTCCCACCAACCTACCATTAGCAACTGTTCTTCATTTCAGCATATCCATGAATTTTATTTTAATAAAATTATTATGCTAGGGACAATAGGATTAAAGTTAAAAGAAATATTGAAGGTCACGTAGTTCAAAAATTTCATTTTATAAATGAAAAAACTGAGGCCAAAAAGGCTTAAGTGATTTGTCCTTAAGTAGTAATATGCAGAGCTGGAAACTTAAGTCTTTGGTTCTGAGTGAAATCCTTTCCCTGTCCCATGATCCCTTTTATAAGTTGCATTTCTCTGTTGTGCTCATTTTTATTTTTTCATGACACACAAAAATGGAAATTATTATTTCCATTTGAAATTTGTGTTACAGCTGGTTCACTTCCCGTGGAATGCTCACCATGAGCTATAATCATTATGTCACACACATGTACTTTGTGCAGGTAGGGGGGTCTCAGACCTATTTTTATACAGGGTGACCACTGTTACATTGTACCCCAAAGTTTGAAAAACTCTTTCCTCACATTGTCTCTATGTAATCTTTTGTGAAAGTGTGACTCTCTAAGTTCTAGCCATCTTCATTCTAAGTTCTATTCACACTGATGAGTAGAGTCCCCACTATGTTGGTTAGCTTCCTTATGGCCTTCCCTCTGTCATTAGTTTGACCCTCCATTCTGGTGTGCCTCCATATCAATCATTAGTTATAGTTTGTCCTTGAATATATATAATTCTATAATTTATTATCTATTATAATATATAATGTTAGATTATATGAATGGATATTTACAAAAATTAAACAGTAAGAATCGAAGTACAAACCCAGATGAGAAGGAGGACAGAGGAAGCAATCAGCAGCTGGTCTCAATTTTTTTAAAGTGTATGTTTCTCATCTGAGAAGGTAGAAAGGGAGAACTATTGGGAGTTTGAGATTTGGAAAGGCTACTGTGGTGTGTGGGATACTGAGTTAACTTAGATGTGTAAAAGGACTGCATGGTATTTATGAGAGACTAATATATATCCTTAGTAGATCCAGTTAGTGAAGTTTAGTTTTGTTCAGTCACACAAGTATAACCAGTAAAGTCCTGATTATGCACCTAATTTATGTGAGCCTCAGTTTTCTCATTTATAAAATGGTATCCTATCAGATGAACTCTTAAGCTCTTTTCCATTTCTCAGTCTATAATCCCATAAAAATAATAAAAGTGTAAAAAATGAGTAAAAAGCAAATTCTTTAATGTCCCTCAACTGGAACAGACAAATTAACTCAGAAGGAAAATAGACTTGATGGAGTAAATATCACAAGAGGGAAAATAGAGGTGAACAGAATGTTAAAAGAACTATTTGACAGAGACAAAGATCTGAACGAACTTAGAAAGAATACTTAGTTTTTAATTTCTCACAGAATTTTTATTTTTGAAAACTGCTATAACTCACAAAAACATAAATAAAAGAAAAAATTTTAAACATAATTTAAAGCAACAATAAAAGAGCAAATATAAAAACAGTAGAACTCAATAGACATTATAAAGGGGAATCACAAATAAATTCATCAAAGATAAAAATAGAAACAGCAATAACAATTTAACAATAATGAAAATATTCATAAAGAATAGAAGATTAAGGGTAATAGTGAAATTAAGGAACAAAAAAATGAGAATGTCATTTCAGATCCCAAATAATATTGCAAATAATAATTATATTTTTAAAAAACTATAAATCTAGAAATCAGTGATAGAGACAAACAAAATTTATAAGCAAACATTTAGCAATCTAATTTTCTTATCAAAAATAATATTTTTTTGAAATTGTTTATTTTTCTTCTGTAATGCCCCTTTATATAAAAGTCATCTCATATGATATGGGAGGGGGGATAAAAGAAGGAAGAAGTGAGAAAAATCAATAAACCTGGAAAACAAACTTAGAAGAGAAAATGATAGAATAGAACAAGGAGTGTTTCTGTGTGTGTGTATGTCTGGGAGTATACTACACATTCATGCATATATGTGATTCTCTCTACATGTTCAAAATGATTGAAGCAATATATTGCTTCAAGAACAGTAAACAAAGTCATGATTTCCAATAGTCCTACCAAACATGAGTATTTCCAAATTTTACCTGCTTTGTTAATATGATCAGTTTTATTCCTCAAACTTGTTTTGATTTGATTTTCATCATTAACAGCAGTTTTGGAACATGTTTACAAATTGTTGATAGGTTCCACATCTCATTTAGAAAATAACCTGCTCATATCCTTTAATCAATTATCTATTGAGTAATGACTCAACTACATTTATGTCAATTTCCTATAGTCAAATATATTGTTGTATCATGAAAGAATAGAACTTTATAACCTCAAGAACTCATTCTGAAATCCAACTTGATGTCAAATGCTATTCAATTTATTTAAATTTTTCACCTACTCTAAAAACATGGAAAGAGTTACACTAAATAAGACATCAACAATACCTTAGATACTATAATTAATTCATATATCGATTTCTATCTGGTTGTCTTATTTTTATCAAATACCTGTTTAATTTAGTTGAATACATATTCTCTGAGTTAAAAACAGGATGAGAATTGTAGTTTCTAAAAAAGATTATGTAGCTTCAAAAATCTTATTGATGTTTCTGCATCCTCAAATGTTAATTATTTTACAATTCCCCTTACGAAGAAAAAAAAAAAGTTCTTACATCACAAAGGCTTATGTTTTATTTTTGGTCTTCTGGCCTAGAGTGATTTTTTTTTCAATTGAATATGATTAGATAAGTCACTGATATTTTTACAGCCTGATGTTTAAATCTAGAGACTACATATTAACCAAGGATGCACATATATGAGCATATCTTAATTTCTCATTATAGGATTGGTTTTCTTTGAAGATACAGCATTATCTTAAGCAAATTCTCTTATCCTTTATCATTAAACACATTTTAAATTAAAATTAAAAAGGCAAGTGATGATTAAGTGTACATTATATGTCAAACAAAGTTCAAGAGACTAGAGAGACAAAGGCAATGAATGAAGAAATTCCTTCTTTAAAAGAGTTTTTATATTGTAGCAGGAGAGGTAACAAGAAGATATATTAGTATATACATGATGAATATAAAATAACTTCATATTTATATACTTAGTATAATAAATTTCCCTGTCTTTATATATTCATATATTTGTACCTTTGAACGTAAAAACATGAACAGGTCTAACATCTTATTATGCATAAAAAACATCCCTTTAAGATTACACCTGCATATCCAAGTAGTCCTTTAAAGTGACTATATGGTTACTTCTGGCAGAGAAGGCTTAACTTATCATGCAACCTCTAAAAAACCAGTAGAAAGGGAACATTATATATAATCTAGCCCAATTTTCACCTGAAATATAAACAGCTTTTAGAGCCTCCTTTGACTTTTAGCAGAAGGAAGAATAAAAATACTGGAGTAGGATGGGGAAATGACTACCTGAACCCAGCAATCCTAGGTATTTCTTTTTTGTTAAATAATCCCTAGGTATTTCTGACCAAAAATGTTCAGACCATCAAAGTAGTAGCTATGGAAAAGTGTAAAGTTAGAAAAATCTTAAGTTCAACCACAGACAGTTATTACCTATGGGACCTTAAATTCTCAATCTCAGTTTCCTCATCTGAAAAAAACCAAGGGAAATAATAGTACCTATTCCTCAGTTTCATGAGGATCAAATGAGATAACATAAGTACAACTCTTTGCAAATCTTAAATCGCTGGAAATGCTAGGTATTATTCTAAGTCAAGTCCACGAATGTCAGAGCCAGAAAACAGATCAACTAATTTTCTAGTAAACTCATCCCATATGTTTTATGAAGAATCCTTAGGTTACCTCCTAATCATTGTTTTTAAAGGGTTTTGTTCCTAAGGAATGTTTGAAAGGATAGAAACATGGAGATTAATGGCCTCATCTGTTCTAGGGATAATTCCTTTTGAGTTGTACCATAAAGCTCAGTTAAGTTTATTGATAAAGACTGTGCTATTCCAGGGAAATGCTGCTAGCTTTTTTCAGGGAGACTTAATCAGCTGAGCAAGGTAATTTAAAATTGACATTTTGCTGGTTGGAAGAGTTAAATGCTGCAGCAATCTGTCTATCTTAGCAAAGGGATCTCTCTGTTAATCTAGATCAGAGTTATGCAGTAAAAAGCTGTTCAAAACCAAGGAACCAGGCAATATAAAAAAGCTTTAGGGCTTTCCATTACAAAGGCATTTTCAAAGACATTTCAGCTGTGCTTCCAGAAATTTCAAGCTAACTTCAATGATTAAGAAATTTTTCATGGGTGTATGCCAATGATATTCTCAAATAAGAAAGAGAAAATGGAATGTAGTGCGTTATTTAAGATATGTGCTTTGATTCATAGCCAAGCTTGCATTAGCAGCAGGAGAGCAAGTAGAAAATCACAGACAAAATAACAATAATATCTCTCATTCATATAGTATTTTGTGGTTAACAAAATAATATCCTCATAAAAACCCATTGGGAATAAGTAGTGTGAGTATTATTAGTTCCATTATGTAGATGAAAAAATTAATGAGAAATTAAATAATTTTCCCAAAGTCACACAGCTAAAAAGTGTAAGAGCTTAGAATGGAGCCCAGGTTTTCTAAATTCTAATCCAATCATACTGCCACTTCACTGGACAACATCATTGGTGTTGTTATTGTTCAATTATTTAGCAATGTCCTGCTCTTCACCCACCCCATGGACAAAGAACAAAGCATATTTAACTCTTTCAGGCATTAAAAGGAAAATAATAAATTGCTTAAAGACATTCAATAATGAAATGGGAGAAAGGAAAGGAAGAAAATAAAAATGCATGTAATGCTTACTATATGCCAAGCACTGTACCAAGCACTTTTAAAATAAATCTTAGCTCTTTTAAGATAATTTATACAATATTTGAAATATTTTGTAACATGACTTTATCATTACATACAAACTGAGTCATGATATGATTTTTACTTTTAAGAAGTTTATCTCTCACTTTAGTATTTCATAGCTTGAATCTTTCCATTCATTGTGTTATTTAAAATAGTAAAGATCACTATCCATTTATTTGAATACATGTGATGGGTTGAACCTAACATTAGTCTTAGAGTCAAAAGACCATAGTTTAAGTCCCTGCTCCATTAACTTACATACTGTGTGATTATGGCAGGGGCTTCAAAATCAGGGAAATGTGAGTTCATACTAGTCATTTGGCAACTTAAATTTTCAGGGTCTCTAGACAACTACAAATAAATTGAGATGCTAATCTGAATGGTTTGAGACAATTCCATATAAGGAGCCCCCCACATTGTTAAAATCATAACTCTGGGACATTAGTTTTAAAACCATTAATTTTCTAACATATAGATATTGATATAGATTGATATAGATATTTATATCTATCTAGATCAGTCTCTATAGCCATATAACCCTAGCTTAGCTCTATCAAAAAATAACCATGCCCTCAAAATTTTTAAACTAAGGGTGATGACAGCAAAAGCACCATTCATTGTGAAATGTTTAACTCCAGCAAAAGCAAATTTAGATTAGAAAAGAAATATGATGATCTAAGATTTCTTAGGCCTTTGTCATATAAGAAAATAGACTCCCACAAATATCTTACTAGAAATAAAAATGCAAGATGAAAAATCATTATGTAAAATTTTCTTTGAGTCATTATATTACAAATATTTTCATGCTGAACATTTTTAATTTATAATTACAAAGTTTTCTAGGATTTCATAAGACACTTAATAAGATCGTTTTAAGAGGGCCAATAACATCATGAAGTTTATCTTGACTTGTGTGTGAACTGAACTTAAGTGAGGCAGAGTTAAGCAAAATTTACAGCTTCACTCTTTTGCAGTCATCAAAGTCCGCTGGCAAGACAAAAGTCAAGGTAGCTGGTGATGGCCCAGAAGGCAGTGGATGACCTCAGTATCTACTCTTAAGTTCTAAGAACTCCACAATGCCTGTTTCATCTACCTTTCCTCTGCACATTCTGCCAAACAGATTTGAATCTTGACAGCTATCCTCAACCTGGTTCAGCCTGTCTGCCAAGATGTTTTTTACTAGAATGTCGCTACTGCACATGCTACAGCTTCATGGAGTCACAGGTAAAAGTTGAATGCCAGGTACATAGAAAAGTGGGATAAGCAGCCCTTAAAAAGGGTTAACCCTCATACAAGATCACCTTGAACCACTTCCCCTTCACTCCAAAAAAGCAAGCACTTTAAAAATTACCCTCAAGATTTCAGATCAGCAATGCTCGAAGGATTCAAGCTTTAGGTAAGAAAATGTGATAAATAACAATTCTTAATTCCAAGATTCTGGATATACACACACATATACACATATATAATATATGTTTGGACCCAATACATACATATATATATATATATATATATATGCACATACACATATGTATGTATGCATAAATTTTATACATGAATGCATATATGCACATAATATATACATATGTATATATGAGAATATATCTGTTTCATGCCAGTTTTAAATGAGATATGACTGGTGATAAAAAGGGTAGGTATTTTCAGGTCCATTTTTAGACTTTATTTTATTGTTCTTTATCATTCAAGATCTGTCTTCTCTTCTTTCTTCAACGCACCCTCAAACTGAGAACACAAGAAAAATGAGACTCATTAATAACATATAATTAATCAAAATAAAATTCATAGTGATCAGATTCAGAAATATTTGTCTCATTCTACATTGAGTTCATCATCTCTGCTGGGAAATGTGTAACATTTTCCCTCATTAGTCAGCTGGAATTCTGATTGGCCATTGCACTATGAAGAACATTGTAAAGAGGAAAATATCTAGCACAGGTTATTCTCAGTGGTTTATCACAGATAGTCAAAGTCAGAGAAAAGGCTAGAGGTCATCCTCCTAGCTCAGAGGGAGAACACACCATTTATCAGTAGAATATGAAATATCATCACCGATGGTGGTGCTTTGAAAGTTTTCTGAAGAATCTGGTATTTTCATTTCATTTTTTTTTACTCCTGTAACAGCTATCTCACTCAAGTCTGGTAACATATTTTTTTTGAAAAACAAATTTTTATTGACTTCTTTTGTTTTCACATCACTTGAATGTTCACCAATATCCATCCCTTGCCCCTTTGCAGGTTCTTATACTCAATAACAAATATTTTTTAAAGGAAAAGACAAAGAAGAAAAAATCATTAAAAATTGAACAATACTTCAAAATATATCTGGAAATATATGCAATGTTTCATACCTATGTAACTCCTAGGCAAAGGGGGATGTGTCTTCTAAATCTCTTCTTTGGAGCCCAGTTTGCTTTTTGTAATTTTGTAACAATGAAAAACAATTCTAAGCTCCAGTGTTCAGTAGAGCCCTCATCAATCCACTCTTCTAAAAAGAAAGTCATTGGTTTTTTGGGGTTTTTTTGTTTGTTTTTTTATTTTATTTGCATAACATATGTGTGGGTAATTCAACAATAACCCTTACATAGCTTTCCGTTACAAATTTTCCCCCCAACTCCCCACCCCTCCCCTAGATGGCAGG
>JAJPUD010008414.1:73145-89340 GCA_023553655.1 Myrmecobius fasciatus
AGATGTCAGGATATCCACTACATGTTAATTATGTTAAAATATTGGCAAATCGAATATATGTATACACATTTCCAAACTTATCATTGTTGTGCAAGAAAAATCTTATCTACACAAAAGATATATCAGATAAAGGAAACACAATGTAAGCAAACATCAATCAAGGAGTATTAGAATGTTATGTTGTGGTGTACATGTCACATCCTTCTCTCTGGGTGTATATGGCTTTCTTCAGTGAGCAATTGGAGGTGGTTTGAAACATTTCATTGTTGAAGAGAGCCATGTCCATCAGAATTGATCGTCATATAGTACTGTTGTTGTCGTGTATAATGATCTCCTGGTTCTGCTCATTTCACTCAGCATCAGTTCATGCAAGTCTCTCCAGGCCTCTCTGAAATCATCTTGCTGGTCGTTTCTTACAGAACAATAATATTCCATAATATTCATATACCATAATTTATTCAGGCATTCTCCAATTGAAGGGCATCTATTCAATTTCCAGTTTCTAGCCACTACAAAAAGGGCTGCCACAAACATTCTTGCACATGTGGGGCCCTTTCCTTCCTTTATGATTTCTTTGGGATATAAGCCCAACAGAAATGCTGCTGGGTCAAAGGGTATGCACAGTTTGATAACTTTTTGAGCATAGCTCCAAATTGCTCTCCAGAATAGTTAGATCCGTTCACAGCTCCACCAACAATGCATCAGTGTCCCAGCCCACCCACATCCCCTCCAACATTCATCATTAACTTGTCCTGTCATTTTAGCCAATCTGACATGTGTGTAGTGGTACCTCAGAGTTGTCTTAATTTGCATTTCTCTGATCAATAGTGATTTGGAGCACCTTTTCATATGACTATAAATAGTTTTAATTTCATCCTCTGAAAATTGTCTGTTCATATCCTTTGACCATTTATTGATTGGAGAATGGCTTTAATTTTTATAAATATGAGATAATTCTCTATATATTTTAGAGATGAGACCTTTATCAGAACCCTTAAATGTAAAGATGATTTCCCAATTTATTGCTTCCATCCTAATCTTGTCTGCATTGGTTTTGTTTGTACAAAAACTTTTTAACTTAATATAGTCAAAGTTATCTATCTGGTTTTCAATTAAGAGTTCCAGTTCTTCTTTGGACATAAATTTATTCCATCTCCATAGGTATGAGAGATAAACTATATTACATTCCTCTAATTTACTAATAGTATCACTCTTTATATCCAGATCATGAACCCATTTAGATCTTATCTTGGTATGTGGTGTTAGATGTGGGTCAAGCCCTAATTTCTTCCACACTAGTTTCCAGTTTTCCCAGCAGTTTTTGTCAAATAGTGAGTATTTATCCCAAAAGCTGGGGTCTTTGGGCTTATCAAAGACTAAATTATTGCCTAGTTTGTCTTGTGATTCTATCCTATTCCACTGATTGGCTACTCTATTTCTTAGCCAGTACCAAATGGTTTTGATAACTGCTGCTTTGTAATATACTTTTAGATCTGGTACAGCAAGTCCACCATCGTCAGCCTTTTTTTTCATTAATCCCCTTGAAATTCTTGACCTTTTGTTCTTCCAAATGAACTTTGCTACTATTTTTTCCAGATTTGTAAGATAATTTCTTGTGAGTTTGATTGGTATGGCACTAAATAAGTAAATTAGTTTAGGTAGTATTGTCATTTTTTATTATATTCGCTTGGCCTACCCATGAGCATTTTAAGTTTTTCCAATTGACTAGGTCTGATTTTATTTGTGTGGAAAGTGTTTTGTAGTTTAGTTCATATAGTTCCTGAGTTTCCCTTGGCAGATAAATTCCCAAATATTTTATACTATCAACAGTTATTTTGAATGGAATTTCTTTTTGTATATCTTGCTGCTGAACTTTATTGGTAATATATAAAAATTCTGATGATTTTTATGGATTTATTTTGTATCCTGCAACTTTGCTAAAGTTGTGAATTGTTTCTAGTAGTTTTTTTAGTTGAGTCTTTGGGTTCTCCATGTATATCATCATGTCATCTGCAAAGAGTGATAATTTGGTTTCTTCATTACCTACTCTAATTCTTTTAAACTCTTTTTCTTCTCTTACTGCCAAAGCTAACATTTCTAAGACAATATTAAATAATAATGGTGACAGTGGGCAGCCTTGTTTCACTCCTGATCTTATTGGCAATGGTTCTAGTTTGACTCCATTACATATGATGCTTGCTGAAGATTTTAAGTAGACATCACTAATCATTTTAAGGAAAAGCCCATTTATTCCTATACCCTCTAGTGTTTTTAATAGGAATGGGTGTTGGATTTTATCGAATGCTTTTTCTGGATCTATTGAGATAATCATATGGTTTTTGTTATTTTGGTTATTAATATAATTAATTATGCTGATAGTTTTCCTAATATTGAACCAGCCCTGCATTCCTGGTATAAATCCTACTTGGTCATGGTGTATTATCCTGGGGATACCTTTCTGTAATCTCGTTGCTAAAATCTTATTTAAAATTTTTTGCATCAATATTCATTAGGGAAATGGTCTATAGTTTTCTTTCTCAGTTTTCTCCCTACCTGGTTTAGCTATCACCACCATATCGGTGTCATAGAAGGAATTTGGTAGTACACCTTCTTTCCCTATTTTTTTCAAATAGTTTATATAGTATTGGGATTAATTGTTCTTTGAATGTTTGGTAAAATTCACATGTAAATCCATCTTGCCTTGGAGATTTTTTTTCTTAGGGAGTTGATTAATAGCTTGTTCTATTTCTTTTTTCCAAAATGGGGCTATTTAAATAATTCATTTCCTCTTCTGTTAACCTAGGCAATCTATATTTTTGTACATATTCCTCCATTTCGTTTACATTATCAAATTTATTGGCATAAAGTTGGACAAAGAAACTCCTAATTATTACTCTAATTTCCTCTTCATTGAAGGAAAGTTCTCCCTTATCATTTTTGAGACTAACAATTTGATTTTCCTCTTTCCTTTTTCTAATCAAATTAACTAAAGGCTTATCTATTTTGTTGGTTTTTTCATAAAACCAACTCTTAGTTTTATTTATTAATTCGAAAGTTTTCTTATTTTCAATTTTATTGCTCTCCCCTTTAATTTTCAGAATTTCCAATCTGGTATTTAATTGAGGGTTTTTAATTATGGTCTTTTTCTAGCTTTTTTAATTGTAAGCCCAGTTCATTGATCTTCTCTTTCTTTGTTTTATGCAAGTAAGCATCTAGAGATATAAAATTTCCCCTTATAACCGCTTTAGCAGTGTCCCACAAATTTTGGTATGTTGTCTCATTATTGTCATTCTCCTGGATGAAATTATTGATTGTGTCTATGGTTTGTTCTTTCACCCATTCATTCTTCAGGATTAGATTATTTAATTTCCAATTAACTTGTGGTCTATTTTCTCATGGCCTTATGTTACATGTGGGTTTTATTGCATCATTATCTGAGAAGGATGCATTTACTATTTCTGCTTTTCTGCATTTGATTTTGAGGTTTTTATGCCCTAACACATGATCAATTTTTGTATAAGTTCCATGGACTGCTGAGAAAAAAGTATACTCCCTTCCATCACCACTCAATTTCCTCTAGAGATCTATCATACCTAACTTTTCTAGCCTTTTGTTTACCTCCCTAACTTCTTTCTTATTTATTTTGTGATTTGATTTATCTAATTCTGAGAGAGCAAGGTTGAGATCCCCCACTAGTATAGTGTTACTGTCTATTTCTTCTTGCATCTCTGTTAGTTTCTCCTCTAGCATTTTGGATGCTATACCACTAAGTGCATAAACATATGGGTGCATATATGTTTAGTATTGATACTGCTTCATTGTCTATGGTATCCTTTAGTAAAATATAGTTTCCTTCCTTATCTCTTTTAATTAGATCTATTTTTATTTTTACTTGATCCAAGATAAGGATTGCTATCCCTGCATTTCTTTGTTCACCTGAAGCATAGAAGATTCTGCTCCAGCCCTTTACCTTCTCTCTGTATGTATCTCTATGTTTTAGATGTGTTTCTTATAAACAACATATTGTAGGATTCTGACTTTTAATCCAGTCTGCTACCCGCTTCCGTTTTATGGGAGAGTTCATCCCATTCACATTCACAGTTAAAATAAATATATCTCTATTCCCTGCCATCTTATTTACCCAGAGTTATGATTTTCTTTTCCCTTTCCCCTCTCTCCCTTCCCCCCTCCCCAGTACTTTATTTTTGATGGCCACCTCCCACCAATAGTCCTCCCCCCTTTAGAGTCCCTCCCTCTCCTTTATACCTTTCCCCTAATCCTTCTATTAGTTTATCCCTTTCCTTTCCTCCTTTCCCTCCCACTTTCCCACAAGGAGGGTCAGGCCTTTCTTTGATGCCAAATGTGTCTGATATACTCTCTCAGAGTCCAATCTAATGAGAATAAGGTTTACACAATACTCATCTCCCTCCCTTCTTTCCCTCAATTATATTAGATCTTCTATGTCTCTTTATGAGATTTTGCCTTATTGTACCTCCTTTATTTTTCCTTATTTTGCCTCCTTCCCCCCCTCCAGATTTTTTTTTCAGTATGGTATCCCTTCTACCTCTAATTTCCTTTCCATTATTATCAAAGAAAAATCAAATTATACCCCCATTCTTTTTTTAAAGCTTTTTATTTGTATAACATATATATGGGTATTTCCCCAACATTGATCTTTACAAAGCTTTCCATTATAAATTTTACCCCCAGTCCCCTCCCCTCCCCTAGATGGCAGGAAGTCCACTACATGTTAATAATGTTGAAATGCTTGAGAAGTTATGCAAGAAAAATCCTATCTACAAGAAAAAAAAGAATCAGAGAAAGGCAACCCAATGCAAGCAAATGTCAATAGAGATCATGAAAATGTTATGTTGTGGTCCATATTTCATTTCCCTCTCTCTGGATGTATATGGTTTTCTTCAGTGAACAATTGGAACTGTATACCCCCATTCTTTAAGGATATCTATAGTAGAAATATAGTTCTCAAAAGTTCTTTCCTTTTTACCTCTTTATGCTTCTCTTGAGTTCTGTATTTGGAGGTCAAATTTTTTGTTCAGATCTGATCTTTTCATTAGAAATAGGTGAAATTCTCCTGTATCATTGAATGACCATCTTCTTCCCTGGAAGATGATGCTCATTCAGCTGGATAATTTATTCTTGGCCGTAATCCAAGTTCTTTTGCCTTTCGGAATACCTGATTCCAGGCCCTTCGATCCTTTAATGTGGAAGCTGACAGATCTTGTGTAATTCTAATTACAGTTCCTTGGTATTTGAATTGTTTCTTTCTAGCTGCTTGCAATATCATTTCCTTGGTGCGATAGTCCTGAAATTTGGCCACGATATTCCTTGGGGTTTTAATTTTGGGGTCTCTTTCAGGAGGTGATCGGTGAATTCTTTCAATGCCAATTTTGCCTTCTGATTCTAAAACATCAGGGCAATTCTCTTTCATGATTTCCTGGTAAGCCTTCTGAAAGGGAGACCAGCTTAAGTTGGCCTTTGTGGCTTCATCTGGGATTGTTTTCAGAATCTCAGGATCTGCGGACTTCTCTACTTTTTCCTTATAAAAGCTGTCTATGGTGAGAGCTATCTTCTGCTTCTTTCTCATGGTTTTGAGTTGAGGTATCAGTCACCAGTAGGTCATACTGCAGCAGTTTTTATCTTCCCTGGTGCAGTTTGCCGAGTTGACTTCCAGTCTGAGGCTGGTCAGGCTAGATCTGCACTAGGACCACGTTTTCAGCTGCTCTCAATCCACCCTTTACCAAAGGCAGAACTGTCAAAGCACCTGCCCACAAGCAGAGCAAAGTCGCCCAGGGGCTTCCTGGGTCCGTAAAATCCGCCCCTCTATGGCAGCCCTTACTTCTGCCCCAGCTGGTGTCTGATAGCGATCTAGTGGCCGATTCCCGTGAGGCTAACCTTCTCCGGAGTTTTTTCAAAATAGATTTTTTGATAGAAGTGCGTTGTAGTCCAAGTGTTTGGTGGAGCCCTCACTCCCGAACCAGTTCGGAGGCTCAATTTGTCTGGGTCTGAGGGAAGGACTCAGGAGCTCATAGAGAACGCTGTCTGCAGTTTGCCATCTTGGCTCCACCCCCCTCTGGTAACATATTTAAATGGGTTCAATACAAGTGAGCAAAACAGATAATGAATCTATCTAATATTTCCCTACTAAAAGATTAGACAGCAACCACAAATCAAAAGGCAAAGTATTGAATTAAAATAGAATAGCAAAGTAAATAGCAAGAAAATCATCCAGTATGATTAGTCCCCTTATAGAAATGAGAATAATCTTCCATTAAATCAAATATTTTTTTTAAAAATAGTGGAATACCATAAAATTGGCACACATATATTTACCACATATCTCTATACATCCACCTTGTCATGTCTGGGAAAATCCATTTTTTCAGTTTTGTCCCAGAGCAAGTAGCTATGCTTTATTATTACCATAAACTATAATTTCCACCAGTTTTTGGCAAGGACTTTGAGCTCCTTTCCTTGTTCAATTCTATTTTCTTTTCTGCAGCTGTCATCCACTAGGGCTTTTACTTTTGCCACTCCACTCCATTCTTATAACTGTCATTTGTGGCTTCTCTGCTACGTTGCTACTATTAGTATTTATTTTTTCCTAACATCAATCAGTCAGTCAAAAGGCATTTATTAAATACCTACTATTTGTCACCAGTGTCCTAAGTTTTGGGGATACAAAGTAAAACAAAACAAAATAAAACAAACAAACAACAACAAAACCCAGAATCAACTGTCAAGGAACTTGTCACTGTTAGTTAAGGCATGTGATGCTCTTTTAGAGTGAGACTAACCTTCTACACAACACATCGTCTACTATGCTGTTATCATTTCCACCGCTCTCCTCTGGCAAATGCACAAAAAATTGTTTTCATCTCTTCACTACTTCACAGTGTGAAGAGTGAGTGTATTTTTCTGATGTTTTCCATAAATTCATATAATTTCTTTTATGTACATTTTAAATTTCCATTATGCTTCCCCACAGTTCAATGCTTGATCAAGCTCTATGCCCTCCACAGCTCATTTCAGTTGCCTTTATGGACACTGATTGTTTTCATGTACCTATTGATTGTATTGAAGGTCTTGCAACACTCAATAAAACATTAAACATACTGCAAGAAAAGGTAGCAAAGTTTTGTGCCTTTTCTGGAATTCCAGCTGTAATAAGGAGTCCCATTCTGCATCTTCACTTTGATACTTTAAGGAAATCACATTTTGTCAGTATGACTCTTCTATCATTTCATAGGGTAATTCTTCTGTAGTTCAGCAAATGATTTGGGGGAATATATATGGCCCCAAAATTAATAATCTATGACAAACATAGCAATAAATCTCTCCAAATATAGGTAGGTTGCTGTTCAGACAGTTGTAATACAGTACATTGTCAGGTTATCAGTTCCCTGCTAAAAAACTTAAATATTTTGAAGAAGTCTACTTTATTGTCTTTTTCATCTCTAATGTTGCATGTGTACAAAATTAATTTTATTGATTATTGTTGTTTTGCTATTTTAAAAGAGAATATTATAGATAAATAATTAAAATTGTTGAGTATCAAAAACCATTGTCTATACATCATATTGTTTTTGTACTTCATATTTGTTTTTTATTTTCTATTAAAGCTTTTTAATTTTCAAACTATATGCATGGATAATTTTTAACATTAACCTTTGCAAAACCTTATATTCAAATTTTTCCCTTCCTTCCCTTACCTCCTCCCCTAGATAGCAAATAATCCAATATATGCTGATCATGATAAAAAATACATCCTAGATTCTCTCTCTCTCTCTCTCTCTCTCTATATATATATATATGTATATATATGGAATTCTATATATAGAGAATATATATATATATATACATATATGCATATGTATATATATATATATATACAATTATCTTGTTGCACAGGAAAAACTAAATCAAAAAGGAAAAAAAAATGAGAAAGAAAATAAAATGCAAGCAAACAACACCAAAAAGAGTGAAAATTCTATGTTGTGATCCACACTCAGTTCACACAGTCCTCTCTCTGGGTGCAATGACTTTCATCATTATAAGATCATTGGAACTGGCCTGGATCATCTTATAGTTGAAAAGAGCCACATCCATCAGAATTGATCATCATAGAACCTTGTTGTTGCCATGTACAATGATCGCCTGGCTCTGCTCATTTCACTTAGCATCAGTTCTCCAGGATTCTGTGAAAATCCTGCTGATCGTTTCTTACAGAACAATAGTATCCATATGCCATAACTTATTCAGCCATTCTCCAACTGATGGGGATCCACTCAATTTCCAGTTTCTTGTCATCTCAAAAAGAGCTGCCACAAACATTTTCCACATCCCCTCCTTTAAGATCTCTTGGGATATAAGCCCAGTACAAACATTGCTGGAACAATGGTTTTGATAATCTTTTAGGTATAGTTTCAAATTTCTCTACAGAATGGTTGAATCAATTCACAAGTCCATCAGCAATATATTAGTGTCCCAGTTTTCCACATCCCACATCTTAGCCAAACTGAGAAGTGTGTAGTGCTACATCAGAGTTTTAATTTGCATTTTTCTAATCAATAGTGACTTAAGCACCTTTTCATATGATGAGAAATGATTTCAATTTCTTCATCTGAAAATTTTGTTTATTATCATTTGACCATTTATTAATTGGAGGATAACTTGAATTCTTATTATTCTCTTATTGCAAAACCTAACATTTTTAATACAATATTTAAGAGTAATGGTGACAGTGGGCAAACTTGTTTCATTCTTGATCTTACTGGGAATGGTTCTAGTTTATCCCCATTACATATGATGCTTGCTGATGAGTTTTCAATAGTTGCTATTGATGATTTTAAGGAAAAAACCATTTATTCCTACACTCTCTAGTGTTTTTAATAGGAATGGGTGTTGAATTTTTTCAAATGCTTTTTCTGCCTCTATTGAAATAATCATATGATTTCAATTAGTTTAGTTATTTATATAGTCAATTATGCTAATATTTTTCATAATTATGAACCAGTCCTGCATTCCTAGTACAAATCCTATATTGTCATAGTGTATTATCTTGGAGATGACTTTCTATAATATCTCTGCAACTATATATATTTTTTAAAATATTTGCATCAATATTCACTAGGGAAATTATCTATAATTTCCTTTCTCTGTTTTTATTTACCCGGTTTAGATATCAGCACCATATTTGTGTCATAAAAGTAATTTGGTAATATTTCTTCCTTCCTTATTCTTTCAAATAGTTTGCATAGTATTGGAATTAATTGTTTGGTAATGTTTGGTAAATGTTTGGTAAAATTCACATGTAAATCCATCCGGCCCTGGAGATTTTTTCTTAAGGAGTTGATTAATTGCTTGTTCTATTTCTTTTTCTAAAATGGGACTATTTAAGTAATTTATCTTCTCTCTTATTCTGGGCAATCTACATTTTTGTAGGTATTCCTTATTTCACTTAGATTATCAAATTTATTGACATATAGTGGGCAAAATAACTCCTAATTATTGCTCTAGTTTCTTCTTTATTGGTGGTAAGTTCTACCTTTTTATTTTTGAGACTAACAATATGATTTTCTTCTTTTCTTTCTCTAATGATAGTAAATAAAAGTTTTTCCTCTAGTATAACAAAAAACCTTTTGTTTTATCCATTAATTAAATAATTTTCTGATTTCGATTTTATTAATCTCACCTTTTCTTTTCACAATTTCAAATTTGATATTTAATTGGGGGTATTTCATTTGTTCTCTTTATAGCTTTTTAATTGCTAGCCTAATTCATTGTTCACTTTCTCTATATTATGCAAGTAAACATCTAGAGATAAAAAAATTTTTGCTAATTACTACTTTGGCTGCATCTCACAAATTTTGGTATGCTGTCTCATTGTCTCCTTCTTTTGAATGAAATTATTGATTGTTTCTATGACTTGTTTTTTCACCCACTCATTCTTTAGAATTAATTATTTAGTTTCCAATTAATTTTTGGTCTAATTTCCCTTGAATTTTTATTGCATGTAATTTTTATTGCATCATGATCTGAAAAAAATGCATTTACTATTTCTGCCTTTCTGCATTTGATTTTGAGGGTTTTATGCCCTAAGACATAATAAATTTTTGTATAGGTTCCAAGTACTAACAAAAAAAAACATATATTCATTTATGTCTCTATTCAATTTTCTCCAATAGTCTATAATTTCTAACTTTTCTAGGATTCTATTTACTTCCTTATATTCTTGCTTATTTTGTACTTTGATTTATCTAGTTCTGAGAGAACAAGATTGAGATCCCTTATTAGTATAGTTTTGCTGTCTAATTTTTTTTGCAGTTCTCTTAACTTCTCCTCTAGGAATTTGGATGCTATACCATTTGGTGCATATATGTTTAGTATTGATATTACTTCATTATCTATGGCACCTTTAATTAGGATGTAGTTTCCTTTCTCTCTCTTTTAATTAGATCTATTTTTGCTGTTGCTTAATCTGAGATCAACTTCCTTACCCCTGCTTTCTTACCTCAGCTGAAGCATAATAGATTCTGCTCCAGCCTTTCACATTTACTCTTAATGTATCATTTTGTTTTAAATGTGTTTCTGGTAAACAACAAATTGTAGAATTCTGGCTTTTAATCCAATCTGCTACTGTTTGTGTTTTATGAGAGAGTTCATCTCATTCATATTCACATATAAAATTATTAACTCTCTATTTCCTGCCCTCTTGTTTACCCCTAGCTATATTTTCTCCCCCCCTTTTGTCCCTTTCTCCCTTTCCCTCCTCCCCAGTATTTTGTCACTGATCACCCCTCCCTCAAACAGCCCTCCTTTTTTCATCCCCTTTCCTTTTTCTTATATCTTTCCCATTTTGTTCTACTTTGTTTTACTGGACTTCTCCTTCCTTTCCTCCTTCCCCTCCAATTCACCTCTTGGGTGAAACAGCTTTTCTGTGAAGCTAAATGTGTCTGATCTCTCTTTTAGCCAAATCTGATGAGAATAAGAATCTCATAATGTCCATCCACCTCCCTTCCTTCCCTCAATTGAAATAGGTCTCTTTTGGCTCCTTATGAGAAGCAATATACCGCATTTTAACTCCATTTTCCTCTTTTTCAGGAGAATCATCTTTCCTCCTCTAGTTTCTTTTTTAAATAATCACAATAAAATCAAACTATAGCTACACCATCTAAGTATACCCATAACAGAGATACCAATATCAAGAGTTAAGCATATCATCTTTGATATAGGTATGTAAGCTTTTTGACTTCTAAAAGAAAGTTATTTTTTTCTTTCATTTTTACCTTTTTATGCTTCTCTTGAGTTCTGATTTTAAAGATCAAATTTTTTGTTCAGTTATGGTCTTTTCATAATAAATAAATGAAATTCATCTGTTTCACTGAATATCCATCTCTTTCCCTGAAAGATAATGTTCAGTTTTGCTAGGTAGTTTATTCTTGGCTGTAATCCAGGTTTCTTTCTCTTTTGGAATATCAGATTCTATGTCCTTTGATCTTTTAAAGTACAAGCTTCTGGGTCCTGGGTAATCCTGATTGTATCACTCCTTGATCTTTAAACTGCTTCCTTTTGGCTGTTTTCAATATTTTCTCCTTGATTTGATAATTTTTAGATTTAGCTACAATGTTCCTTCAAGCTTTCATTTTGGGGTATCTTTCAGGAGGTGATTAATGAATTCTTTCAGGGTCTCTATTACCCTATGGTTGTAGGACATCTGGGCAGTTTTCCTTTATAATTTCCTGAAAGATGATGTCTAGGCTCTTTTTTTCATCATGGTTTTCAGGAAGTCCAATAATTCTTAGATTGTATCTCCTAAATCTATTTTCCAAGTCACTTGTTTTTCTAATAAGTTATTTTACATTTTGTTATTTTTTTTTCATTTTTTGGTTTTGTTTGATTCTTGAAGTCTCATTGAGTCATTCATTTCCATTTGTTTAAGTCTAATTTTTAGTGAATTATTTTCTTCAGTTAGGTTTTTTATTTCCTTTTCCATTTTGCCAATTGAACTTTTATATGAATCGTTTTGTTCATTGCATTTTTTCCATTTCACAGATTCAATGAATGGGCTTCT
The DNA here is from genome assembly GCA_023553655.1 of Myrmecobius fasciatus. Taxonomy (NCBI): domain Eukaryota; kingdom Metazoa; phylum Chordata; class Mammalia; order Dasyuromorphia; family Myrmecobiidae; genus Myrmecobius; species Myrmecobius fasciatus. The sequence continues at coordinate 85,237 of JAJPUD010008414.1, forward strand.
TTTTCATATCTATTTTGTAAGGAGTTACATGCTTTTCCCACTTCAAGTCCATTTTAAGGAGTTTTCTTCAGATAATTTCTGTTTTTTTCTTTTCCATATCTTCTTTCAAAGATCTCATTTCTTTTCCCCATTTTTCTTCTAACTCTCTCTTATGATCCTTTTTGAATTCTTCCAAGAGAACCTTGTGAAATGGGGACCAACTTATATAACACTTCATCTGGAGTTGATTTGCCTTTAGTTTCCTCAGGAGATGAGGTCTATTGTTCTCTTTCTCCATAAATTCTATCTATGGTCAGAGTTCTTTTTGCTTTTTGTGCATTGTTTTGAAGGTTGGGACCTGCTTTTAAGGCAAAGGGGTGACAGCTACTTCAGTTTTTCTTGGGGCCGGTACTGCTGACTGACTTCCAGCGCTGTATAAACACAACCAGGTCCTATGTTCTTCCTGGACTCAATGGTTCACAATTTGCCTTTTGTATTTGCTTGAGAGTCTTGCAACAAATCTGTTGAACCACTGGCTTGCACCTAGGACAGATCAAAGCCTCACAATAGATTCCCTATTGTGAGGATGCTGCAAATCCCTGTCTCCCTGCCCTAGCTCCTTGTCCAGGACTCCCTCCACTGCAGTCTGGCCTCCACAGCCTCTCCCTCTGCCCAATTTAAACAGACCTTTTCTGAAGTTCTTCCAAAGAACATTCTTCTGGAAATTTGTTCTGTCACTCCAAAGCCAATTCAGAGACTTAATCTGCTGTTAATTTGAGGGAAGCTTGGAGGAGGTCAGACAGATACATGTTTGCTCTCTACCACCTTGGCACTGCCCCACTTGCCCTTCATTTTTGAAGAGGACCAGTGACATCCTGGAATGTTCTCTTCACTTGTGTGTAAATTTGGAATTAAATGAGGCAGAGTTGAATAAAGTCTTCAGTATCACTCTCTCTTCCAGAGTCATCAAAATTAATGACAAAAAAGTAAGTCCTACTGCCAATGGCCAAGGATGCAGTGAATGACCTTGGCATCTTCTATGTCTGACCAAGCTGTATGCCCTCCACTGCATCTGTTTCAGCTGCCTTCATGTTCATGGAAACAAATTGTTCTTATCTGCCATTCTGCTTGAGGAAGTCTTCAGACACTTGGGTAGATATCCCCCCATTCACCAATGAGTTCAAGACTTGTTGGTTACCCTAAACCTGATTTAGCCCATCTGCAAAGAAGATTTACCAGGAGTTGGTCATTATGCATGCTATTGTTTCTTGTAGACATAATTGGGATCTGGGTGAAAGTGGGCCCCAATGATGAATGAGATGAATAGAAAATCTATGAGACCTTTTTATAAATTCAGTAAATCTCATAATCTGTATTTTTCCTTTCTCCTTATACTCTTTATCTTACAAATGCACAGGTTGTTTTAAAGTTTTAATAGATATATTATATTCTGTGAGTGGTGTTGAATAACCTCATGTTTTAGACCAAGTATTATGTGTGAAAATCATAATTCTTGGCCAACTGACAGCTATGTAATGTACAATCATTAAAATGTGCTATAAATGTAAACTATTTTCCTTGTTGGGTCTATAATAGTATTAGTGTAAACCACTTACTATCCAGAACCTCAAGCAGTTTCAGTTGATTTACACTGTTCATTTTTATGTGCTGTAGCAACACTATGTGTGACATGAGCACAATACCCCATAATGACTTCACTTTCATATCCCTGTTCAGCAGATGCAAGCACATCAAACATTGTAAATTTTTTGTTATTTTTAACCAGTGAAAATATCCATTTAATATCTTTTGTTTTCCAAAGTACACAAGACAGCCAACACATTATTATGGAGCTTATGAAATATCCATGTTTCTTTTAAAGCTGTTAAAATTATGGAAAAGCTTAAGGTGTTAAGTCTGCCTGAAGCTATAATCCTCAAATTGACTTTGACATTTCCTATTTAATCAAGGGCCCCCTGATTTTTTTCTAAATTTAATTTATTTTTAAAAGTTTGTGGTTGTTTTTGTTTTATTTTTTATTTTTTTAACTTTTTTTTGCTGAGGCAATTCGGGTTAAGTGACTTGCCCAGGGTCACACAGGTAGGGAATGTTAAGTGTCTGAGACCAGATTTGAACTCAGGTCCTCCTGACTTCAGGGCTGGTGTTCTATCCAATGCACCACCTAGCTACCCCTGTTTTTGTTTTATAACATTGTTCTTTTGTTTGTTTGTTTGAAATTAGAATATCTCATAGTACTGGGATTAAATGTGCCCATGATAAAAATAGAAATTTCTAAAAGATAGGGTGACAAACTCTTAGAATAAAAGATTGACAAGTTAAGACTCTTATAAGTGTAAATCCTAAGATATTACATGGCTTTCAACAGAGGAAGATCAAGGAGAAAGCTCTCTTTTCTATCCACCTATACTCTATGCATAGTAGCAATGATTTTACAGGGACAACTGTCTCCATAGTTCCTACAAAATATGAAGCTGGGTGGAAAACAATTTGGTCTTGTCTAGGTAGTCCTAACTTTCAGCCATGTGCTTGATGCGCAATGATCCAGAAAACTATGATGCAAGTATGTCTTTACAATGAAGCATCAAGCTCTCTAATAGAATTGGCCCATAATTCTTGATAAATTTTACAGGTTGTAGTATAATAATAAAGGGAAAATAATTTGAAGTATGAGGCTGGTTTATCTTTTGGAAGTGAGGATACCTCCTTGGTCATGAATTAAGTTGTGTCTCTATCCAGGAATTTTTGTTGGTGTTGGACACTTATTTTCAGTCATGTTCAAATCTTTGTGACCTCATTTGGGATTTTCTTTGAAGAAATGCTAAAATAGTTTTCTATTTCCTTTCCAAGTTCCTTTTACAAATGACAAAACTGGGTCAAGCAGTCTAATGTCTAGCAAAGAAGTAGCTGAAGATAGATTAGAATTCTGAAGTCTTTGACTTCAGGCCCAGCATTCTACTGTGCCACCTAACTGTACTCATCCATAAATACTGGTTAATAAATAAAGCCTCTGTTCTGGATTGGTTCTTGTTGGGTTATATTAGACCATACCTTCCAGGTATTCTACAAATTGGTCCAGCACAATGAAAAACCTTCATGAAATTACTTTTGTCATTTCCTCTTGAAGAGTCCCTCTTTTGCCAAGCCCATCCCTAAATTACAACAAATAATGGCTATTCAACATCTCACACTATTTCCTCAAAATATTCATGCAAGTTATACAAGAAGCTCTTAACATCTATTAATGGATATGGTTGCCTGTTAGATAAGATATGTCCCACCAGACTCCTCACCCTATCACTTAGTTGATGGACCCATGGTGCAGATGGATGTGAAATAAGCTAAGAACAAAACAAAACAAAACAATATTGACAAAAAACTTAACTAGTAATAAACAAAAGACCCACAGTTTAACTAAAGAAGTCTCCAGCGACCCTTGTTAAGCTGAGCAACCCTCCCCACAAGGTATTGAATTTGTCTTTTTTTATTCATATTTTATAGGTAGATTTTGTTTTTGTTTTTGCATCACTTAAATTGATCCTGTATTCCTCCTTGATCTACTCTGTCAAAGAGCCACACCTTATACTAAATTATTTTTCAAAAGAAAAAAATAAAACATAATTAACATGTAGTAGACTTCCTGCCATTGAGGGGAGGGGTGGGGAGTAGGGGGGAAAATTTGTAACAGAAAGCTTCGTAAGGGCCAATGTTGAAGAATTACCCATACATATGTTTTGCAAATAAAAAGCTTTAACTAAAAAAAGAAAAAGAAAAAGAAAAAAATCAGCAAAACTCAATACATAAAAAAACACTGAAGAAAATCCAATACCACACATCTATATATTAATCACCCTCCTCCACTCCCATCTGAGACCTCTATAAAGGAATGAAAAATTTTAGTTTTTATTTCTCTTCTTTGGGTTTCAGCTTGTTTTTCATAATATTCCAGTATTTATTATCTATTGTTTTGTGGTGGATGTTCTTTCCATTTACTTAGTATTAGCAATCATTTTTTTAATAAAGCTTTTTATTTACAAAACATATGAGTGATTTTTCTACACTGACCTTTGCAAAAACTTTTTTCCCAAGCTTTTCCCCATCTTCCCC